>OX578137.1:155349633-155532133 GCA_951213105.1 Amaurobius ferox | reverse complement strand
CAAATACCTGTCTTTTTGGGAGGTTCTTCGTTTGGAATGGACGCTGTTCCACCCGTAGGCAAAAGGTTAAAATTAACACAAATAAACAATGCACCTATTGACATTTTCCAAAGGTCGATATGTTGGATGCAAATGTGTAACCGATTTTGTCAAATTTATCGCATTAGATAGACATATATCGTATATTATAGATAAATAAATATTGGCTTTGCTTATTTCGACCTTCCATACATTCATATTATTTAGGTTCATTTGTGACGTGAACAAAATGTATTTTTTTTATTAAATATTTATTTATTTATTTTTTAAGTTGGAAACATGTGAATCACTTTGATGAATTGGAGGCATTTCAATGATTTTTGTTAATATTATAGGCTGTTAATATTATTTAATTGTTATATAGGCTGTTAATATTATTTAATTATTTTGTTAATATTATACCATTTGCATGCTTAGCATAGCATAGTTCCAACTATCATTTACCTGCATAGATTACACTGTAAAATCTGATATGAGCAATACATGCATTTCCTTATGCAATGCAATAAATTGGCTTCTTTCACAGTGAAAAAATGAAGAAAAGTTCCACGACAGAGTGTTTGTAATTTTGAATTGTGCATTTAATGCTTTTCCGGATGACAAGGCTATTTAAAGCTATTTCGTACCCAATTAATTTATATTCCACGCAACTCTAAATTAACAATATCAATATTGATAGCATTTTCAAGCAATATAGTCCATATATTAAAATATATTAATAATAAATTTATAAATTTGGCGTCATTTTCATTAACTTGGCGTCAGTTTTGCAATTCGACTATATTTTCGTCATTCTGGGGCTAACTATCGCTAAGTCGGCGATATTTCTTTAGATTATTCACCAAGTTCGCCTATGTATCGTTCAGTGTTACAAACAGAAGCGCCTTTCTTATATGGTATGCCCATCATATGACGTAATAGAAAAATTCGCAAAATATTAGCTGCCATTTAGCGTCATTTTCATCAATTTGGTGACATTTTTATCAATTTGGCGACATTTTCGTCAATCTGACAATATATAAAAAAGTCCCCAAGTTAACAACATTTCTCCAAATGTTTGGCCAAGCATTAAGGACGGCCGGGGAAATGGATTATTCTTTTAGTCGAATCTTATGTTCTTTCAAAGATATTAAATTTTCATCAATGATTCTTCATTTTTATTGATTTAGCGTTATTTTTATCAATTTGGTGACCTTTTTATCAATTTGGTGACCTTCTTTTTATCAATGTGGTAATATTGTTATCAATTTGTCTACAATTTTATCAATTTGGCAGTATTTAAAATGTCGCCAATTTGGCGATATTCCGCCAAAATTTTGCCAAACGTTACGGACGAAAAAATAGGTTATTATAGTAGATTCTTATATTCTTTCCAAGTTATTCAATTTTCATCACTTAGTCGTCATTTTCATTGATTTAGCGTCATTATTATCAATTTGGTGACATTTTTATCGACTTGGAGATGTTGCTATCAATTTGGCGGCATTGTCATCATTTTGACGACATTTTCGTCAATTTGGCAATATTTGAAAATGTCGCGCTATTTTGCCAAATTCGTCGCCAAAATTTCTCCAGGAGATATGAACGGAAAAATAGGTTATTCCTATAGTAAATAAATGACTGGCTTTCAAATACAAAACTATTATCCAAAGTACCTTCTCTCATGAATGGGACGGACTAGATCCATGAAAATGATGTTAATAAATATATCGCATAATATTACGATTGAAAAGTGAACATATTTCATAATAGTTATTTTTTTATTTTATTTTTTTTTAATGTGATTTTTTTGATAAATTTATTTGAAAAATGTGCAATACCTCGAAAACGGTTCATGCTAGCTTTCTAATTTTTTATGTCTAATTTTTATGTTCTACTTTTTATGATTATTTGCGTAACGTTATCGAATGTTTTGATTTTTTTAATGATTTTTCCGAAATTTTATTCGAAAATTCGGGGGTCTTCCGAACATTCGATTGCATTTTATAACAATAGACTTCCAGTATTCACGGATTGTAACCTTTGTAACAAATTTCACCCAAATCGCTCCAGTCGCTCCAGATATCGTCTCCACAGACTCACGGACGGACACACACACATACACACAGAGAGAGAGAGAGACATCACCTCAAAAACGTTTGATCCGTGTTCAGGGATGATTGAGACGTGCTCTCTCATCAAAAACTCGAATTAAAATCTTCGACTCCGTCGCAATACTTTCCTTACTGCAATTTATATAAGGAAAGTAATAAATAGTTCTGAGCAAAAACAATAAGCCCGTTCAACAGGGAATGTAAAAGAGAATCCAAGAATGTATATTTCATTTCATATATATTATTTGTATTGGAGAAGTACTCGTTCAAATTGTGCGGTTTTAAACAAAGATCCTTGCGTGCAACATGCAAATTATATCAACAGTTTAATTCAATGTTTGCTCTTAAAATTATTACAAAACTTTTGACAACAGGTATTTCCGTTTCCAGAAAGAACAAATTACTATATTTTATTTAACTTCTGGATAACGTCCAACATGCACAAGAAAATATGCACGCAATCAAAGTAATTTATTTTTAAGTACTATTTGTAGAAAAAAAATCCAGTGTAATTGAATAAAATAAATATGGCATTGCACGCAAAGGGAAACTTCCTGTAATAATGTATTTTAATGTTTTTTGAGGCTCTGTTATTAATATGTTCCTCTGATTCAGGACTAGAAATTGTTTTTAACACTTTACAACAAAGTTGAAAAGTGTTTATGACTTTGTTCATTCTGTCTGTCTGTCTGTCTGTCTGTCTGTCCGTTAGCACGATAACTGCCGTAAAAATAACTTAATCAAAATGAAATTTTAGTATGTTGTTCAGACGGTCTATAGGACCTATGGGAATATAAATGAATAATATCACCCAATTAGTTTTGGATTGAACCCGGGTTGAAAAAATGGAATACATTGAGCCCTATGGGACCTAATTTTTCAAGCATTTTTTAAGCGGATTTAAAATTCACAAATTGCTTCGAAAATTTTAGGCAATATTCAAATTGTTCCATAAAATATATAAAAAAATTCAGCGAAATATATTCAGTAGTTTTTTAAATAAAAATTAAAATAATAATAACACCTCTTATATGAAGCGATCACGTGTCCATGATATGAAACGATCACATGACCCACTTCAAAATGATATATGGCATCCATCTTGTCTCAAAATCGTGATTTTTAAAGTTCTTTTTAATTCATATTGAGTGTTGTATCCATCCTAAAACTACTTTATTTTTGCCTAAATTCTGTGCATCTACATACTTTAACAACGCAATGACAATATATTTCAGTTTAAATGCTCATACAAATTTGATTATTTCTACTATTAAGCCTATTTTTCACCTATGTAAAATGTAAACAGCAAAATATGTAGAATGAGTTGTATTAGAATCGCTGTAATTCTTTAACACAAAATCATTTAGTCCATGGAGTCTGCATGGCTGATATGAATGAAATATTCATTGATTTTAGAAAGAGAAGGACGATAATTTTCGATGAAGTTTTACGCATAGAGTTTTACTTACTTGTAGCTCCATGGTCTTAATTTTTAAATAATATAAATTATTATAGTATTGTGATGAATGACATGAATGGGGGAATTATTTATGAATGAAATGTTGCTTTTATAGAGAGAGCCAGGCGTGTTATTTTTTTATGACGTCATTTGAATGAATTTCAGTTGTTTTCGATAAAGTTTTCAAATATAATAAATTATCGTAGTATTATGATAATTCTAAAATTATTACCGAGGAATGTATCACATTTTAGAGATGTTTAAACCAGGCAATTTATATTTTAATGCCGTCATTTGAATGAAGTTAATTTTTTTCGATGAAGGTTTAAGGTTTCAAATATAATAAATTAATGTAGTATTGTGATAAGTTTTAAAATATTACCGAGGAATGTATTGCATTTTAGACATGTTTAAATAAAATTGCATTGAAGTTGGAAAGTGTTTCATAATCAATGCTTTAAGCATGATTGATCTTTCTTGTTTATTAAGTATTTAACATAATTGAGTGCACAAGAAAGTCTTAGAATGTACATAAGTAAAACCATTTATTGTTATGCAGAGTTTAAATGACAAAACTTAAGGGTAATAGTAATATCACTCTTTTAGTATACTTAAAGCAAGGCTAATTTGAATACACTGTGGGCATTATGACAGGCTAATTAGTTTCGTCTTCATACGCAGCGTATATTGATTAATAGTTACCATAGCAACACAATTTCTTTTAAATATCAAATTATCAGTATTTAATTAATAATAGCGTTTATCATATGAACTATAAAATAGCCCATATAGCGGAGGTTGTAAGCCTCCACTATATTATATGTATAGACACCTAGACATAGGCCTTTACTAGAACGAATTAGCCGGCGACGCCCGGGTCGTACATAAGCGCCCGCTACTTATAAATAATGCATTTACAGATAACACCTCTCAATTTCCAAATCATCTCTTCAAACCGTAAATGCCCCAATTACCAAACCGCCGCCAAATAATTTTCTGGTTTCATAACAAATTCCCACGCTCGCTCTCTGTAAATGTGGAAAGCAACAATCATCCGTACAAGAGAAAGGGCGTCGCCTTTGTGCCCGAAAAAGACGCCTTTTTAACACTTTACAACATAGTTGAAAAGTGTTTATGACTTTGTTCATTCTGTCTGTCTATCCGTTAGCACGATAACTGCCATAAAAATGACTTTATCAAAAGGAAATTTTAGTATGTTGCTCATACGGTCTGTAGGACCTATGGGAATATAAATAAATTATATCACCCAATTAGTTTTGGATTGAATCGGGTTTAATAAATGAAATACATTAAACCCTATGGGACCTAATTTTTCAAACATTTTTTAAGCGGATTTAAAATTCACAAATTGCTTCGAAAGTTTAAGGAAATATTCAAATTATCCCATAAAATATATAAAAAAAAATTCAGCAAAATATATTCAGTAGTTTTTTAAATAAAAATTAAAATAATAATTACATCCTTTATATGAAGAGATCACTTGATCATTATATGAAGAGATCACGTGACCCACTTCAAAATAAAATATGGCATCCATCTTGTGTCAAAATCCTGATTTTTATAGTTCTTTTTAATTCATATTGAGTGTTGTATCCGTCCTAAAACCGCTATATTTTTGTTTAAATTCTGTGCATTTACATCCTGAAACAACGCAATTACAATACAGTTGAGTTTAAATGATCACCCAACTTTGATTATTTCTACAACGAAGCCTACTTTTCACTTATAGAGGATGTAAATACCAAAAGATGTAGAATGAGTTGTATTAGAATTGCTGTATTTCTTTAACACAAAATTATTTAGCCCATGGAGTCTGCATAGCTGATATGAATGAAATTTTCATTCATTTTACAAAGATAAGGACGAATTTTTTCGATGAAGTTTTAAGCATAGAGTTTAATTACTTGTAGCTCCATGGTCTTAATTTTTAAATAAAATAACTTATTATAGTATGGTGATGAATGAAATGCTGTTTTTATAGAGAAAGCCGGACGAGTGAAAGCAGGACGAGAAGTCCGGTGAAAGCCGGACGAGACGTGATGAAAGCCAGACAAGAGGAGGTGAAAATCAGAAAAGACGCGATGAAATCCGAACGAGACGCGATGAAAGTTGGACAAGACGAGATGAAAGAGACTATAAAAGCCGTACAAGACGAGATGAAAGTCGGACAAGATGCTATGAAAGACAATATGAAAGATATACATTACAGCTCCACGAGAGGACATTTTGGCTTCAGCAAGACGCTGAACAAAGTTCGTGAACGCTCCTTCCGGTGAAATATTCAACACTGGTGCAAAGAATACACCGAATGCGGCGCTTGGAAGGGACCGAAGAAGGAAACACGTAGGCTTCTTCAGTGTTACAATGTCGGAACTCCTTTCGAGAGGATTGCACCCGACGTTTGGGGCCATTACCATGAAGATTAGACAATAACAAATATATCCTAGTAGGAATGGACTACTTCACGAAATGACCATTTGCTCACGCAATCCCTGACAAAGAATTCACGACTATTAGTGTTGAAGACCCAGACCGTCCGACTCGTCCAAAGGACTAAGAGCAACTATTTGGACGGCCGATTAGTGTGAAGTTCTAACTCGAAACTGGATATGTCGTTACGGGGTTGCTTCTCTCATGCATTCTGACCAGGGAACGAACTTTAACTATGGCATATTCACGGGACTGTGGAAAATACTCGGAATGGACAAAACTCGATCTACTCCTCTTCATCCTCAATCGGACGGTACAGTAGAGAGATTTAACAGAAGCGTACTTAATCATCTCTCCATATTCGTATCCAGACATCAGCAAGACTTGGACTGTCACCTACCTTTGTTCCTGCTGGCCTACAGATATGCTGCCCACGAATCGACCGGTCATTATTCATCAAAAATGTTGTTTGGTAGGGATCTACGACTACCATGTTCCCTTGTGTTTGGAAGACCATGTGATGCTCCTTCATCGTCTGATGAATATGTGTAAAATCTGCAGGGACCTTTGGCGAAGTTTCATCGCTTCACTCGAGAGAGGATCAACATTGCTATCGCTAGAATGAAGACCTGGTACTAAGGATAATGAAGTACGATTCCAGAAATGCGACAAAGTTTGGCTGTTCAACCATCGTCGACGACCAGGATTTGTGTTAAAACAACGACACAACGGGGAAGGACCCTACGTCACCATAAAAAGGATAAACAGTGTCGTTTATCATATCCAGAAATCGTCTTCAACCAAGCCAAAAGTCGTCCATATCCACAGATTGGCCCCATGTTTGGACCACGGTAAATTAATACTGCCCAGGACGTGCAGTCTTAAGGATGGGGAAGTGTTGCGAGCGCGCAATGTTTCATTTGGCGCCTCCTCTTTCGTCTGTCTCGAGGGCCAGGCGAAGAAAATACAGTGCATGGCGTCAGCATGACATGAGGATGACCTGAGCCCAGGGTTGCCAGAATTTCCCAGTTAGAAGGAGGGTTTGCAGATTTGGCGATTTATCGCCAATTTGGCGACTTCAGGATTGTTCTAGAAACTTCTCGATAGAACGATTATTCTTTGAGATATAGAGATTTCCAGAAATTTCTATGGAGAGACTATAAAAAGGGCTCACCCCTCCGTTGCAGTGGAGTTGACGAATGGAGGTGACACGAGCTACATTGGACTGTGATTTTTGCAATGTTTTGAGAATAATAGCTACTATTTTATGAAATTACTTTCGTCAACATTTTGAAAATAATATCGCTTATTCTGTGAAAGTACGAGGTTTAGCATTTAAGTGCTGTTTGATTGTATATTGTTCCTATTTATTTTATGCTGGTGAATAAACGTAAGTTATCGAGAAACTTGGACTCGTTTTTGTATCCTACCTATACATCCACGATTATAAAGGATACATTTCGTAACACTATTAATAATTAAGAACTAAAATTATTTTTTATGAAATAGATAGTTCGAATTTAAATCAATCGTCATACTGTCCACAATGTAATCCACAAATTAGTCCGGCCACGAATATAGCTTAAGTTTGATTTGTCGCCAGTATAGTATTTTTACGTACACGAATATTAATTATAAATTGAGATCATTTCTTAAATTCCTGCCAGTCAATTTTCGAGTGGTTACAACTTAACGATAGTTCAAATCCTACCGTTTATAAAATTCTATAGTTAAAACAAAACTCAATTATTTTTTTTATCCTTCATTGATCAAGGAAAAATGTTTGACCAATAAGATCGTGAAAGCTTCTAGAACTTTCATACTTTATAAAAATGAAGACAATCGGGTTAACTTTCATGGTTTACGAAGTTACCTTTCATGGTTTATCCTAATCTTTAAAGTAAAATGGTCAACTACTAACAATAATATATTATTTGTTTCCACTCTAAAAATATCGTCTGCTGATGTATAATTTAATTTTTGCCTTAAATATTAGAATTTGTGGAAGCAAAATCGCAAATAAAACTTTGTCTACATCATTTTGATAAAAAAAAACATGGAACAACGTGTATCAAGTTTTTCAACATGTGACAAAGATTTTTGGAATAATCTTGAGAAACTACGGAAAACGCAGAATATTTTTTCGCAACGTTCTGCAAGAAGTGATAATTTGGATTTGCCATCAGAACTTGATGAGTATATTAAAACTGCCTCCACATCCAATGATGCAGCTAATGAGGTTAAACAAGATTGCATCAAGTAACTATAAATATATTTTATAAATAATTTTTATATGTAAATACTAAATATCAATTACCTTTAACTTTTAGTTTATAATACTAAGCCGTTTTATTTGCGCATTATTCTAAAATTCTATCTTTTAGATCACAGTTATTAAAAAAGATAAACAAATTATTTGAAGAATTTGTTAATCAGCGAGAAAATGATGGAAATGCTACTTTGTTGATACCGAACAGGAACTTGTGGAAAAATACAAAGTACAGCATTTTTTTTTTCGTACATTCATTTAAAAATTTAAGTGCAATTGTATAACAATGAGGATTATTCGAAATATCGAGTAGACTTCTCATACTAAATTAATTTTATTTTATTTTATGTTTTTGGCACTAGTTTCGTAAAGGATAAAGGTATTGAACTCGTTAACAACCCAATATTGAAAACTGTAGGAAGAGGAGGATCGTCGAAAAGGCTAGGTAAGAATAATTCTATTTAATTACTTTAAACATTTTCATTATTTAAAAAAAAATTACAACCTTAATATTTTTTTTATATAACATGTGATTTTTATGAATTATTTTTTGAAATTGCGCAACAGGTAAAACGAAAATTTCGAGTAAATTTAAAATGAAGCAATATCAAACGTGAACTACGTAGAATGCTTACTAATTAGATATTAATGATATTATGCATATTAATTAGATATTTAAAAACATTTTCGTTAGTTAGAGGTCCACTCGATTTTCTTTGGAACAGATGTAGTATAATCCCTTTTTTATTTTAGGTCATTTTAGGTAAGATTCTGGCAATACGTGCTATGATTTGAAAAACATTCCATTCTGGCAACTCTTTCCGTGTCTCTTGTCGCCCTTTTGTTGTCAAGGTAAAAATCGCAACATTCCATTCTAGCAACCCTTTCCGCGTCTTTTGTTGCTTTCTGTCGTTATTTTGTCGTCAGGGTAAAAATTGCCCATTTGTCACCGTTTGTGCAACAGTTGATCTGTAGCAATTCAAACATTAGCCTACACCTGCTTCGTAGGCTTAACTCGCTATACGCTCGCCCGCTAAAAAAACATCTCAAAATCCGATACCTCTGGCTGTCGGAGGTCGCACATAGCAACAGCTGTTTGTACAACAGGTGTTCTGAGGCTCATAGAGCACAACATGAAAACCAGAATTTTTTTTTTTATTTTACCTTGGCGACAAAAGGGCGGTTTTTACCTGGGCTACAAAAGGGCGATTTTTACCTTGGCTACAAAAGGGTGACAAAAGACTCAGAAATGGTTGCCAAAATGGAATGTTTACCTTGGAAACAAAAGACGCGAAAAGGGTCGCCAGAATGGAATGTGCTCCAAATCATTTGTAGAGATTACCAGAATCTCACCTAAAATTGCCAAGAATGAAAAAGGGATTATACTATATTTGTGCCTTTTTTATTTCAACATATTGTTCAAGCTAACTTTCATTCAAAGCGTGATAAAAGGAAATATCTAAGTCCGCCTGTATTACGCTTCTTAACAAAATTGGTACAATGTTGTCGGTTGAATTATCACTAAAATGGTGATATTAAACGAATGGCTGTCAAGACATCTATTGTGCTCGGCACTGATTCTACTCGATCGTTTTCTTCTTCAACATCATCGTCAGTACCCAGAGTAGTACCCAGAGATGATTAGACATTGTCCACTATGATGTCTTTGTAACGTTTCTGCCAGCAACCAATCACAGAAAAGTTGAGAATCGGCTTTACCAATTAAATTGCCCGTACCAGAAAAAAAATTTCACTTCAGAAGTGCATAGGAAATAGAATGACTCATAAACTAAATTGGAATTTAACAAGAAAGACCAATCATGCATAAAACATTGATTATGAAACACTTTCCAACTGAAATGCAAAATGCGATACATTCAGCGGTGATATTTTTTTAAATTATCACACAACTATGATAATTTATTTTACTTGAAAACTTAAAATTACATCGAAAAAACTGAACTTTATCCAAATGACGTCATCGAAATATAAAACGTCTGGTCTCATATGTAAAAGCAGTGAACATTTCATTCATACACTTTTATTCCAGACTCCAGATTAAATAATTTTGCGTGAAAAAATTCAGCAATTCTTATGCAACTCATCTTTACAATCCCTTGTTTGCATTCTACATTCATTAAAATTAAGCTTCGTTGTAGAAATAATCAAAGTCTGGTGATCATTTAAACTCAAAAACATTGTAATTGCGTTGGCGTAGAATATAGATGCACAAAAATTACGCAAAAACAAAGAGGTTATAAAACGGATGCAACACAAAATATAAAGTTAAAAGAACTTTAAAAATCACGATTTTTATGCTGACAAAAAAAGGTGGATGACATATTTTATTTTGAAGTGAGTCACGTGATCTCTTCATATTATATAAGTGTAATTATTATTTTAATTCTTATTTTAAAAACTACCGAACATATTTTGCTGAAATGTTTCTTATAAATTTTATGGGATAAGTTGAATACTTCCTAAAACTTTCGAAGCAATTTGTGAATTTTAAATTTGCTTAAAAAATGTTTGAAGAATTAGGTCCCACAGGGTTCAATATATTTCACATCTTCAACCCGGGTTCATTCTAAAACTAATTGGGGGGATATTATTAATTTACATTCCCATATATCCCACAGACCGTCTCAACAACATACTGAAATTTCATTTTGATAAATTCATTTTTACGGCAGTTATTGTGCTAACGGATAGAGAGGCAGACAGACAGAATGAACAAAGTCATAAACACTTTCAACTATGTCGTAAAGTGTTAAAAATAGGACTCCGTCTTCAAAAATTCAATTATGCAAAAATTAAAAAATTCGTGGTTTTGCTATAATCGAGCTAGGACACGAACTCACAGCTCAAATATTTTTTTTTGACTTTGACATTAAATATTTCTTAAACTAAATTTTAAATCGAAAAGCAGTTTATTTCAACGTGTTTTCCTAACATTTCTCGTCAAATGTACCAAATTTCATATTTTTGTATGCTATAGTTTTTGCGATACCTGATGACGAAACAAGAGGGACGCAAAATTTGTTAAACAGCGACGGCAGCGACTAATTTTAAATACTTTACAACGTAGTTGAAAAATGTTTATGACTTTGTTCATTCTGTCTATCTGCCTGTCCGTTAGCACGATAACTGCCGTAAAAATAATTTTATCAAAATGAAATTTTAGTATGTTGTTCAGACGGTCTGTGGGACCTAAGGGAATATAAATGAATAATATCACCCAATTAGTTTTGGATTGAACCGGGTTTCAAAAATGAAATACATTAAACCCCATGGGACCTAATTTTTCAAACATTTTTTAAGCGAATTTAAAATTCACAAATTGCTTCGAAAGCTTTAGGAAATATTCAAATTATCCCATAAAATATATAAAAAAAATTTCAGCAACATATATTCAGTAGCTTTTTAAATAAAAATTTAAATAATAATTACACCTTTTATATAAAGAGATCACATAACCATTATATGAAGAGATTCATGGTGACCCTCTTCAAAATAAAATATGGCATCCATCTTGTGTCAAAATCGTGATTTTTAAAGTCCTTTTTATTAACACTTTACAACAAAGTTGAAAAGTGTTTATGACTTTGTTCATTCTGTCTGTCTGTCTGTCTATCCGTTAGCACAATAACTGCCGTAAAAATGACTTAATCAAAATAAAATTTTAGTATGTTGTTCAGACGGTCTGTAGGACCTATGGGAATATAAATGAATAATATCACCCAATTAGTTTTGGATTGAACCCGGGTTGAAAAAATGAAATACATTAAGCCCTATGGGACCTAATTTTTCAAACATTTTTAAGCGGATTTAAATTTCACAAATTGCTTCGAAAATTTTAGGTAATATTCAAATTGTTCCATAAAATATATAAAAAATAATCCAGCGAAATATATTCAGTAGTTTTTTAAATAAAAATTAAAATAATAATTACACATCTTATATGAAGCGATCACGTGACCATGATATGAAAAGATCACATGACCCACTTCAAAATGATATATGGCATCCATCTTGTCTCAAAATCGTGATTTTTTAAGTTCTTTTTAATTCATATTGAGTGTTGTATCCGTCCTAAAACCACTTCATTTTTGCTTAAATTCTGTGCATCTACATACTGAAACAACGCAATTACAATATATTTGAGTTTAAATGATCATCCAAATTTGATTATTTCTACAACGAAGCTTATTTTTCACTTATGTAAAATGTAAACAGCAAAATATGTAGAATTAATTGTATTAGAATTGCTGTATTTCTTTAACACAAAATTATTTAGCCCATGGAGTCTGCATAGCTGATATGAATGAAATTTTCATTCATTTTACAAAGATAAGGACGAATTTTTTCGATGAAGTTTTAAGCATAGAGTTTAATTACTTGTAGCTCCATGGTCTTAATTTTTAAATAAAATAACTTATTATAGAATGATGATGAATGAAATGCTGTTTTTATAGAGAGATTCAGGCGTGTTATTTTTTCTATGACGTCATTTGAATGAATTTCTGTTGTTTTCGATGAAGTTTTCAAATATAATAAATAATCGTAGTATTATGATAGTTTTAAAAATATTGCTGAGGAATGTATCGCATTTTAGAGATGTTTAAACCAGGCAATTTATATTTCAATTCCGTCATTTGAATGAAGTTCATTTTTTTCGATGAAGGTTTAAGTTTTCAAATATAATAAATTAATGTAGTATTGTGATAAGTTTTAAAATATGACCGAAGAATGTATTGCATTTCAGATTTGTTTAAATAAAATTGCATTGAAGTTGGAAAGTGTTTCATAATCAATGTTTTAAGCATGATTGATCTTTCTTGTTCACATTTAGTGCTGTATCCGTCCTAAAGCCGCTTTATTTATTTATCTTAAATTCAGTGCATCTACATACTGAAACAACGCAATTGCAATATATTTGAGTTTAAATGATCATCCAACTTTGATTATTTCTACAACGAAGCCTAATTTTTATTTATGGAGAATGTAAATACAAAAAGATGTTGAATGAGTTGTATAAGAATTGCTGCATTTCTTTAACGCAAAATTATTTTGCTCATGCTAAGTCTGCAATATAGCTGATATGAATGAAATATTCATTGATTTTACACAAAGAAGCACGATTTTTTCAATGAAGTTTTAAGCATAAAATTTAATTACTTGTACATCCATGGTCTTAATTTTTAAAATAAAATAAATTATTATATTATTGTGATGAATGAAATGAATGGAAAAAAGTTTATGAATGAAATGCTGTTTTATACAGAGAGCCAGGCGTGTTATATTTCGATTTCGTTATTTGAATAAATTCCATTTGTTTTTGATAAAGTTTTCAAATATAATAAATTATTGTAGTATTATGATAATTTTAAAAATATTACCGAGGAATGTATCGTAGAGATGTTTAAACCAGGCAATTTATATTTCAATGCCGTCATTTGAATGAAATTAATGTTTTCGATAAAGTTTTAAGTTTTCTAATATAATAAATTAATGTAGTATTGTGATAATTTTAAAAATATTATTGAGGAATGTATCGCATTTTTGAGATGTTTAAATAAAATTGCATTGGAGTTGGAAAGTGTTTCATAATCAATGCTTTATGCATGATTGATCTTTTTTGTTTTTTTATACGAGGGTCACACATAATTTTTGAGACAGGAGCAGACGATATGCGCTAGAAAAAAATAATTGGTCGGATATTTAAATTTGAACTCTTTTAAATCCGCAGACGATCATTTGTGACAATTACAATTGAGCTATAGTAGAATAAATTTTGAAAGAAAAAAAGAATAGTTGACGTGAAAGTATTATCGAAC
Source organism: Amaurobius ferox (assembly GCA_951213105.1). NCBI lineage: Eukaryota > Metazoa > Arthropoda > Arachnida > Araneae > Amaurobiidae > Amaurobius > Amaurobius ferox. The sequence goes on along the minus strand of OX578137.1, from coordinate 155,517,985 downwards.
TATGATTTTCTATGATTTTAAAGTGGGGCTAAATCAAGAAAAATGTCTACAATTTGCATATGGAAATAGTGTTCCATCTCTTGCTACTGTATTCAGATGGTTTTCAGAGTTTAGAAGAGGTCGAAATTCTCTCCTGGATGAAGAAGACGCAAGAAGACCTTTGTCAGCTGTAGTCCCAGAAAATGTGTCAACCATTACAAAAATGTTAATTGATGATAATCGTTGTACCTACCAAATGGTACAGAAGGAACTTAACCTTGGATCCGCAGCTATAGATAAAATTATTCATGAAGAACTGCACATGAAAAAATTAGTTTGTTGTTGGGTCCCCCATAATTTAACAGAACATCAAAAAGGGGAGCGTGTCAGAATCAGTAAAGAAACCCTAAAATTACTTAATGATGCTGGACACCGCATTATTTCTAAAATCATAACTGGTGATGAAACGTACATACTTTTTTTTGACGTTCCAACACGTCAAGAAAGTAAAGTATGGGTCTTTGAAGATGACCCCAAACCAACAATGGTGGAAAGCCAACGAAGAATGAAAAAGTAATGTATGCCGTGTTCTTCAGAAGTACAGGTCTGGTCAAAGCCATAAAGCTAGAGGGACAGAAGACAGTTACAGCTAACTGGTACACCACTAAGTGTCTTCTAGAAATTCTTCAGGAAGCGAATGTTAGAGAACTCATGCTTCACCATGACAATGCATCTTCTCATTCAGCAAGAATGGCAGTGGAATTTCTTGAACAAAAAAACATCAAAATGATAGAGCATCCACACTTTTCTCCTGATCTTGCTATGTGTGACTTTTGGCTATTTTTTAATCTACAAAACAATTGACGTGGAAGTCGTTTTCATTCCGAAGATGAGATTGATGAGGCTATAAAAGCATATTTTTCATATATTCCAAGAAATGGATAGCTTGAAGCAGTGGCGGCCCCCCCCTTGGGCTGACAAAGCAAAACGCGAAGGGCGCTGTCAGCACAAGGGAGAACTAGGTCTGCCTTCGAGAAAGTATAAAAAAAAAACATTTACAACCATTATTGTAATAAATAATTTTAATCATTGTGAAGAAAACAATTCCAGCATATCCCAACACTTACACTGAATGTAATTATACATATAAAGCTCTTTATCGTACTGTACAAATTATAAATTAATTTGCACTAAAGGCGCCAATTCTGGAAACCCGTTCTTCTTAAGACGTTTCTACCTGTGATTGAATTTAACTAATGGACTCGTCCAAAATCACGTGACCCAAATGCCTTCTCGCTATAGTCGTACTATACCAGTGCTGTGTAGAGTGACGTCACAGGCGCCTCCGTGGCCCTATATAAAGAGTGAACGGCGGGGAAGCGGCTGTTCGCTCGAAAACTCGAGGATTTCGTTTACCCAGTGAGAAAATTGTGGAAGTGAATAAATAGATCGTGCCAACGCTTCGCGAATTAAGTGTTGCTGTGAGTTGAAATAAAGTGCGACGTTACGACACAAGGTGATAACAGTGAATTGGTAGTTTCGGAACGAGGGCCTGCGTGGTGAATAGCTGAATTTAATAATGGTCCTGAACTTTCAACTGATCTTACAGTGAAATGCATCTTTAACGATCAGTGTGTGTGTTTATGTGCGTATTTCGGCTATATAGCAAATTTTGTTCTTGAATAACTGAGGAGCAAGGTAAAAAAAAAGACAATGAGTGAAAAACGAAAAGGGCTAGGCCAACAGACACTGGGAAATTATTTTAAAAAAAAAAGTAAGATTGAAAATAGTGACGTTCCCAACGACGTTTCCCTGAGCTCTTGTTACATTGATGAGGCTGCAGTCGAAGCAAGCAACAGCCGTGACCCCGGGCTGTCTTCAAACGCTTGTGAGGAGGTAAAGGTAGGACAAAACACAATACCAAACACAGTTGAAATAGAAATTCTGGCTGCAGATATTTCTAATTATGTCAAGAAATCTAACCTCACAGATGAAGATAGGATAACAGCGCTAAAAAATCTTTGGGAACCATATGCAAATTACAGTTTTCCTGCTACTGTCACTAGTGCTGTATCAAGTCAAGGAAAACCTCACCACACTCGGAAGTTCTGCTCATCTTGGCTGAGTAAGCATAACTGGCTAGCTTACTCAAAGGCAGAGGACAGTGCCTATTGCAAATTTTGTGTTCTCTTTGCACCCCATGAAGTCGGTTTAAGATCCACACAAGCTACAGGTCAACTTGTTTCAAAAGGATTTAATAATTGGAAGAAGGCCTTGGAGAAGTTCAGTCAACATGAAAAATTTTTCTATCATAAGGATTCAGTTCTCAAAGCCGATGAGTTCTTAAGGGTCACGGAAGGAAAAACGGTTCCTGTGGATCAAGTAATGGACAGAGGAAAGCAAAAACAAGTTTTGCAGAATAGGGCTATTCTTAAACCTATTATCAAAACAGTGATTTTTTGTGGAAGGCAAGGGCTGGCCATGAGAGGGCATAGAGACTGTGGGGATTTGGACGTATTGTCAGAACCATGCCAAGGCGAAGGAAATTTTAGAGCCCTTTTGCGACTCCGAGTTGATGCAGGAGAAGAAATACTGAAAACTCATCTACAAGGTTGTGCAAAAAATGCAACTTACATAAGTTGGAATATACAAAATGAGATTATTTCAGCATGCAATGATTCCATTGTGAAGCACATAGCAACTGAGGTGAATGAGGCCAAATGTTTTGCGGTTTTATGTGACGAAACCACAGATATTGCAACGGTAGAGCAAATGACACTTTGCGTTCGTTATTTGAAACGGTTTGAAACAAATGATAAGTATAAAATTGAATTTAAGATAGTGGAGAACTTCCTTAAGTTTGTGCCCCTGACTGAAACTACAGGTCGAGCAATTGCAGATGCTATTCTTAAAGGCCTTGCAGACTGCAACATTGATACGTCTTTCCTCCGTGGACAAGGGTTCGATGGAGCTTCTGCAATGAGTGGAGAGTACAATGGCGCCCAAGCAATTATATATGAGCAACACCCCAAAGCCCCCTACGTTCATTGTGCATCACACTGTTTGAACTTAGCCATAACTTATTCATCTAGAGTTCCGGATATCCGAAACAGCTTTGGAATAATAGGGAAAATCTCTAGTTTTTTCAACACACCAAAACGAAACCTTGTTCTCACCAGCAAAATTAATGCAGCTAATCAGGAAGAGACAGAAATCAGTGCCAAAAAACTGAAGAAATTATGCCCTACTCGTTGGGTGGAGAGACATGATGCCGTCACAGTTATGGTTTCATTGTTTGATCAAGTAATCGACGCTCTGGAGGAGATTACTACCTGGAATGACAAGGAGACATCAACAGAGGCTCATACCTTGTTATGTTCAATGTTAACATCACAGTTTGTCATAGCACTTGTTTCAGCTGACAGATTACTCAGCTACAGTGTTCGTCTGAGTGAAAAGCTGCAGGAAGTTAACCTTGATCTGGCAACTGCTGTGAGTGACGTAGAAGACGTTTTGAAAGCTATATCTATAATTCGAGAGAACGCAGAGAACGAGTTTCACCATCTGTTTGAACAAGCTGTTAAGAAGCTGGAACAGCATGGAGAAAACATTACTCTACCACGCCGTGCCACCAGACAAATTTATAGATCAAATTTCAACGTACAGACTCCTGAAGAATACTACAGACTTTCTATTTTCATTCCATGGATTGATAATTTCATCACTCACCTCCATGAAAAATTTCTCAAACATAAGGAATTTCTACAAAGTTTTGCATCTGTCATTCCGAATGGAAGGCAGCCGACACTGGAAGAAAACGAGAGATTTGTTGCCTTATCAAGGAAATTTGCAGATGATTTAGGACCCAGATCAGATAATACTTTAAAAGCTGAACTACATCTGTGGTACATGAAGGTCTTTGCATTGAACAAGAAAACTAAAAGCCCAATCGAACTGCTTAACTTTTGTGACCAAAGGACTTTTCCAACTGTGTTTGAACTTTTAAAAGTGTATGCCACCCTCCCAGTATCAACAAGCAGTGCTGAGAGGTCATTCTCCACAATGAAGAGGTTGAAAACTTACTTGAGAAACAGTATGAGTGAAACCAGACTGAATGGACTGGCGTCAATGAACATTCACCGTGAAGTGGAAATTGATCCAGACCAGATAATTAATGCTCTGGCTACAAAGAAAAACCGGAGGCTGGACTTCGTTTTATGAATATGTATAGATCATAATTGAATAATATAACAATATGTAATCATGAGAGAGTGGTTGAAAACAAGTATACAGTATAAGCAGACCAGAACAAATAATTTTATCTTCATCTATTTCTTAATTTGTGTTGTTTTGTATAAATATCTACTACTACTTCTTCTAATCATTCAATTCTCTTGCACTGCACTAAAGAATTGTTAGTAATTTGATAAAAATAAATGTACAAAAAAAGACAACCGCCTTGTTAATTGATATGGCCTCTGATCATTTTTTCTCGGAAAATTTATCGAGGAGTCATCCTCCTTCATAAAAATTTTGTGCACCAATGGCCCCCCCCTTAGGAATATTCTGGGTGCGCCACTGGCTTGAAGCATTTAATCTGTGAAAAATTCGTCTACAAAAGTGCCTTGATATTAGAGGGGAGTACTTTGAACATTCCTAAGAGTTGGCAAGTTTAACTTGTACCACTAGTGTAACTTGTACCACCACTTGTTGTAACGGTTGCTTAATGGTTGATATAAATTTAGCAGCTCATTCAACTTCAATGTATTTCATAAATATTGGTTAATTGCTTATTTGTTTCCAATAGATGTAGTGTTTGCTGTATAGAATGTGTCGATTACCTATCAATAAAAACTAATTTGAAGCGATTCAAGGAGTATGTCAAATTATAACTAGTATATAAATTATATGTTTATATAAATACTTTTATATATATATATAGTTAAATACCTACTATAAAATTATCCGAAACCCATAATTGGGCGAAAAATCAGACCAAATTAAAATTTTATAGATTTCAATGCAAAATCGTCTATAATATCCATGTAATATAAAGCAGACGAATTGCAAAACGGTAAACACGCTGCCGTAACTCTAACCGCAATGTTGCAAAATACACAACTGTATATTTCTTTCCAAAAAATGATAAAAATACACAGCTTTCACTCTCAGATTTTCATTTAGTCCAACTTCTTCAATTGTCTGATAACCCTATCACCAACCTTTTTGCCAGAAAATTGGTGGAAAAGTTGTCTGAACTAGTTCGTTGTTCCAAAAGTTCTTGCATGTGATATGGCCTTTAGCCGTATCTCAAAAATTTCAATTAGAGAGCGTTTCCTTACGGAGAACGGATATACTGCTAGTTCCAAATATTTAAGATAATTACTTTGAATTGAATATTTATTTTATACATAAATTGATATTCCAAAGCAGATATAATCGTGTGTACGATACTTACATATACTTTTCTCAAGATATTGTATGCTTTTATGTGTATTATGAACAATCATAAAACACAAAAATGTATTTGAAGTAGGTGTTTTAGACGAATCAATGGATACCAGTGGCGACGCCAAAGTGAAAGGGGTTGAAGTTTGAAGATAAATTATTTAGAGAAATAGGAGGCAAAATATACGGTTACCAACACCCTCCCACTCATAATTTTTTTGTACGACGCTACTAATTGACACTAGCGCTTTGGATTTGTAAGACGTTCTTGACATTATAAACATTTTATTTTCGCTGCATCACTGAATGGGTTCTTTGGTTTGAATGGTTTGAACACTTTATGGGTTCGAAAATTAGAATTTAAGTTTTCAAAGGGATACGCATTTGAGGCACATTAGAATACAACAAACCAACTATTTTTAATGTGACGTCCGTGTGATGTGTTGTTGAGACCCAGACCGTCCGACCTACCAGAAAGGTGTATGGTAACCGTTTGGACGGCCGTGAAGTGCCTCCCAATTTAGACCGGAACCCAGAAGGGGAGGCATCCACAGGGACCGTACCCTCCTTCCCCTACCACCAACCTCTCGGAAGGACTTACGGACCCACATGTTTGACGTGATCGTACTCCGCATGAACACGGCGGCAGTTAGGGCAGCGTGCAAATCCAGCGCTCAAACCACCGGGCTACCGCGCCCGAAATGTGCCAACAGCACTCGGTGTTCCCAGGTGGTCACCCACCCACGTACTAACCGCGCCCGATGCTGCTTGACTTCGGTGATCTAACGAGAACCGGTGTTTTCAGCACGGTAGAGCCGTTGGCGTCCGTGTGATGTGTTGAAGGTCCAGACCACACAATCAACCCAAAAGCTTATGGTGCGTCCGTGTGATGTGTTGTTGAAACCCAGACCGTCCGACCTACCAGAAAGGTGTAAGGTATCTGTTTGGACGGTCGAGAAGTGCCACCCAATTTAGACCGGAACCCAGTGGGGGAGGCATCCACAGGGACCGAACCCTCCTTCCCCTACCACCAACCTCTCGGAAGGACTTTCGGACCCACATGTTTAACGTGATCGTACTCCGCATGAACACGGCGGCAGTTTTGGCAGTGGCTGGAATCGAACCCGGGCCTACGGAGTGCAACTCCAGCGCGCTAACCAATGGGCTACCGCGCCCTGTCCGTGTGATGTATGTCTTTTTTCACTCTGACCCCAAAACTATCTTATCAAATGTCATAAAATTTGGTAATAAATTCACTTGTGCGTTACCTGAATCCTGACTAAAATTCGGAGAAATAGAACTAGATCTTTTTTACACAATGGTCCGAAAAATTAAAAAAAAACTAATATGAAGGAATAAATATGCCTAAATATATGAATTTAATATATGTTTTATGCTCAATTTTTTTATAATAAAACGAATAAATTGAATTATACTAGAATAAATCGCTCTGAAGTTCCAATTTTTGGAATTTTGGCAACTTAGCGTAACTCATGAAGCCCTTGTAACAACTGTACTAACCATTTGGAGATAAGCTAGTGTTAATTAGGAAGGAGGAAGAAAAAATAAGATAGGGGTTAAATAAGACCCTATTACAATGAGATAATATCACTTTCATAAAAAAAGAATTCGAGAAATTGCGTTGTATATTTACGTTAGATGGTATGCAAACATGAAAAATTTACATGCGTAGATTGTCAATAGCTCTTCTTTTATTTATTTTTCCATATTAAATATGTTTACGATTTCGTTAATTTATTCTGAATGCCTATTAATCAGCTTTCAATTTTATTGGTAAATTTCATTAATAATTTTATGAATAAAATTCATTAATAAAAATTGTTCTTTATTCCAGTTTTACTGCAACATACGTTAACAAAAATTTACAAGCTGATTGAAACCGATTCTTTTAAGACGAAAAGGTAAAAAAAATGTATTTATATTCTTAAATCTTAAAACTTGTCAAATTATGCTATTTCTATTACTATTTCAGTAAAATGATTTATTAAAAATAACTAGATATATGAAAAATGTAAGAACTTAGAGTAAAGCTACAAGAACACTAAATATTTTTAAATAGTTTAGAAATTAACTATAATAACTATATTGATGAATCAAAACTAATGAATTAAAGAAAGTTAGATGCACATCAAATGAATGAAATGGTAGATATATTCATTATAATAACTGAGTAAAAAATATGTAGCAATTATGAAATCATTATGCACTCTTTTGTTACATACTAGAAAATCCGGCCGCTCATTTTGCTGCTCCATGCCCTCGGACGAGTCGGTCGGCCTGAGCTTTCGACATACCAGAAAATGTACTCGGCGTTGCTCAGTATTTAAGATGCAAACCTATTCTAGAAAATCTGATCCCGGCTTTTTTGGGGGAACGTGGTTCTTCTTCTTTTTTACCATGGCCATTCACAGGAACTCGACCTAATATCTTAAGTTTTAACTCTGCCATAACTGAAGGCTTATTGCACAGTTTTCGAGGCTGTGGAAGACATTTCCTCGAGGCGTCTTATGCTTGAACATTTTGATGTGACTCCTCACCCAAACCCATATCACACTCTACATCCATTAATAATATCTAGAAAGTTTTCTTTTGTTATGATTTATAGCTTTTAATTTTTTTTTTTTTATATATATATATATATCTCAGTCCGTTTTATATATCATAGTCTCATAAAATCCTCGGAACTACAACATTTTGTTCATTTACAACAAACTTATCAGACTTGTTACTTTCCTTATATATACCATAGTATAGTGTATAAGGAAAGTAATGTAACGTGGTCGAAAATTCGAATTCGAGTTTTTGACGCTTGAACAGAAATCAAACGTTTTTGAGGTGATGTCTGTGTGTCAGTCAATCTGTGAAGACGATATCTAACGAACGAATGGAGCGATTCGAACGAAATTTGGTACAAAAATTACAATCCGTAAACACTGGAAGCCTATTGTTTTTAAACGCAATCGAATGTTCAGAACCCTACTAAATTTTCGAGTGTAATTTTGAAAAAAATCATCAAAACCTTTGATATATAATTACACAAATAGTAACTTCTTATGTAATTTTTTATTAGAAAACGATTGACATAGACTTTAGAACGCTAACGTGAACCGTTCTCGAGATATTGCACATTTTCCAAATAAATTTATCAAAAAATCACATAAAATTTAAAAAATATATATCAACTATTCTGAAATATGTTCACTTTCCATATGTAATATCATGCGATAAATTTGGTGACATAATTCTCGTGGATCTAGTTGGTTCCATTTATGAAAATAGATACTTTGGGTAATACTTTTGTAATTGGACGCCAATAGTCATTTATCTGCTATAAGAATAACTTATTTCTCCGTCCATAACGCTTGGCGATATTTTGGCGACGAATTTGGTGGAATGTTTACGACTTTTTTTAAATATTGCCAAATTAACGAAGATTTCGCCAAATTGATACAAATAACTAAATCAATGAAAATGAAGACTAATTAACGAAAATTCAATATCTTAGAAAGAATATATAAGATTAACCTATTTTTCCGTCCGTAACGTTTGGATAAAAGTTTTGTGACGAATTTTTTGGAATACCTCCAAATTGGTGACTTTTTAAATATTGCCAAATTGACGAAAATGTCATCCAATTGATAAAAATCCGCCAAATTGATGAAACTGATGCTGAATCAATGAAATGACGACTAATTGGAGATAGTTCAAAATCTTTGACAGAACTTGAGAATAGACTATAAAAATAACCTATTTCTCCATCCCTCCGTAACGCTTGGCGAGAAATTAGGCAGGACGTCGCCAACTTGGCGACTTTTTAAATGTTGCCAAATTAATAAAAATGACGCCAAATGAGAAGTAATGATTCGAAAATTTTGATTTCCGTCATATGATGGGCATACATTCTAGTATATAAGAAATGCTCTTCTCTGTTTGTTTGTAACACTTAGTGATGTATTTGGCAAACTTGGTCAATAATCTAGCAAAGTATCGCCAACTTGGCGATATTTCGCACCAGATTAACGAATATTTCTTCAAAATTGCAAAAATGACGTAAATTAATGAAAATGAAGCCTTATTCATGAATTAATTATTAAAATATTTTAATATATGGACTATATTGCTTATTTAGGATGCTATTAATTGTTAATTTAGAGTTGTGTGAAATATAAGTTAATTGGGTACTTTTAAATTGTATTAACAGCTAACAGCACGTTGTCACCCTGAAAATCGCCAAATGTACAATGCAATGTTAAAAACACAATACTCTGTGGATCTTATACATTATTTCTTGACTGTAAAAAGAGTGAATTCATTGCATTATATAAGGAAAGTCATGTGTTGCCCATATCAGATCTTATTAACATTGTGCCAATTAATAGTTCATAATTTACTCATTAAATCTAGAATCTTACTAAATGCAGACAAGTTGGTCTACTGTTTACAGATTAACTATTATACAGATTATATTGATTATACAAATTCGGTGAAAGGCATTTTTATTGTTTTTGATATTTTAATGTGTAAAGTTCAAAAACAGATATTGGAGACCATTGGGAGCAAGGCAGATATTTACAGTAGAATTAGATAGAAAAATATATGTATAAATAACATTAATTTTATAAGAATTTTGTTGACACAATTCCAATTCTTTCAGAGAACTGTATTATGAAGACGTTGCTCTGTACAAGACACAAGCAACAGTTGATGGAATCCTAGATGACATTTCGTGCCTTCTAAATGCTTCAAAAATACATTTGCATGTAGTAAAGTATAATTTATTTCATTCGAAAATTCTAGTCTCATCTAGAACACACACACACACACACACAAATAATAATAATTTTTAGCGTGGCGTCTGTACAATGCATGTATGATGTATCCACTCAAGTTCAAATTCCACAAAATCTGGTAGGTAAGGTACTTATATGTTATCCTGGTGCTGATTAGATTTTGACACGATTCGAAAAATAATAACCTGTCTTTTTTTCGAAATGGATTTATTTTATTTGAAAAAGACTGCAAGCTACAGGACGTAGTCCCAGTTACAGCATGCAGGAATAAAAATACATTTAAAAAAATACAGATTAAAATACCATAAAATACATTGAAAAGTTAAAATACATTAAAAAGTTAAATACATTAAAAAGAAAAGCAAACCTTCAACAACGAATGACCTTCATAAACAGATTCACATGTATACATACAATAAAATACAGGATGTTTACAACAAATGCTTTTTAAAATCCATCTCCGATGAATAAAAAATATCCAGATTATCAGGGAAATTGTTGTATAATTTAGAAAAACTAGTCATTGCACAATTACAGCCAATACTCGAATTAAAATTCTTTACAGCAAATAAGTTAATGCTTCTTGTTGTATACTGAGGAACACGAAATCCAATCCCACCCAAAACAGGGGAACAGTCAACTCAGCCACCAAACAAATTCCTGAAGAATGAAAACAGAATGTAATCCCTTCTGCTCTGTAAGCTTTTTAAACCAAACAAACCACGTAGAAAAGTAGCGGATAAGGCATAACAACGAATGCTAATTTTCCTATAATAAAGATACCTCAAGAAATTATTTTGAATGATCTCGATCCTGTTTGAGTGAACGGCATGAAACGGCCTCCAGTTGCTGATGTTTAATAATGCGATAATTATTAAACATCATATATGATGTTTAATAATACGATAATAATTAAACATCATATATGATGTTTAATAATGCGATAATTACTTTTTTCTCATCTGGCAACTTAAGTCGCCAGATGGAAAAAAAAATTAAACCTGTATATATAATTGATTATAATTTTAAATAAATATGTGTCATTTTGTGCAATTATACTCAATTCAATGGATTATGAAAGTGAGGAAAGAATAAATTTAAGCCCGCGTAGTGAAAGCCATGTGTTGTCCACATCAGATTTTTTTGTATAGTTTGCAGTAAACAGCACATTTATGAGTAATATCAAATTCCTTAATATACGACTAAATCTTGTATGTAAAAACTCAAATATGGCTGTTACAAAAATTAAGAAAAGCTGCCACGTTTACTAAAAGATGTGTGAGATATTGAAATATTTGTTATTTCACTTAATTTCAAACTTTTTTCTTACAATATAATTTTTTTATTGAAATATACATTTATCCATGTTTTACTTCCCCCCAAATGAATCACAAAACCATTTAAATTTTTTGTCATTTTTATAATATAATGTTTTAGTGAGACAAAATACGATACTGGTTTGAGTAAATCAAGATATTTTACATTTTTATACACTTATATGCAGGTTTGAAAAGTAATGGAGGAGCTTGATATAAACTCTATATATATACATTTACATCATCTCAAGATAACCTTCAAAATGATAATACTGAAGTGATTTCTGTCATATTATTATCCCTCCCGGGGCGGCGTCACCTTAGATGTGGTGTACGGATCTTAGCTCTGTAGCTCTGGTCCTCCGTAGGGGGGGGGGGGGGGGTCATAATAATCCGGGGAACCGGCTGTCGAGAAACCGGCTGTCGTACCGGTGAGGCAGTTAGGCCTCAGACTCTTCCAGGTGGCTGTGATCTCACGGCCTGTGTCTATTCATGACCTGAGCCTAGATCCGGCCGGCGACCGAGGTCGGGCTTGGCGGGCGTTCTTCGGACCCTACCCGGTGAATGATTCCGTCGAGAACGTGGCCCCCGACTGCGGCTCTGCTGGATGGGAGATTGAAACCCTGGTCATGGAGAATTAATAGGCATAAACCTCCACGGTTGTCTTCTCCTTGGTCTTATTCCTGTTCTATTATTGAGTAATACGAATAAGAAATTGCTCACATGACATGGCCATCTCATTAACTCTCTCAGATCACTTTGCAGTTACAGCTAGGCATAAAACGAATACATACCATAATAAATATACAAAAAATAATATATATATATATATATGAAAACCAAAATAATGCATATAAAAAAATAATAATAAATATACAAAGAATTTTATTTCTTAACTTTTTACACAACATTCAAATTATTTACCCTCAAACAACTATAGAAAAGGGATCACAAATTTAAGCCTATCAACAATGGATAAATATTTAGGGCTAAATTTAGGCAGAAACTAGTAAACGAAAAGTACATTAGTTAATTTCCTCTTTTTTCAGTTGACAACTTCAAAAGGATGTGTTATTGGTAACTTGAGATTTAAAGATGGTGAAGGAAATTACATAGACTGTTCAGAATCAGCCCAAGTGAGTTAAGTTAAGCAAAACAATAATAAAGCATTTACTTTTATTAATTGTATGTATTAATAAAAATGCTGCACCCAGCAAACTATAAAGTATATAACAGATTTCAAAACTTTTATTTCTCAAAAATTATTTTTATTTTATTTTATTTTTAGGGAATCATGATTCCAAGCAATATCCAGGAGATAAGTAGTATCCTTTTCATGTTGTAGAGAAATTCACATGTATGGGTAAAATTTAACTATAAAAATGTTTATGATGCGTCAAAATAAAATTTTGAACAATCTACATGGAAAAAAGAAGGAACGGAAAGTTTTTCCATTAAATCGACTTTCAGGACTGAGAAAGAAAAGTTGTAGCCAAAGAGGATGGGAGGAAGGGGGGGGGGGGGGGGGGAGTGCAGAATTTCATTTTCCAATATGGACCTTATGAAAAACTAATGTTATTTTTTACCAATGGGGTGATTTTTGACACATCACTGTAATTATGTTATTGGAACATCATATCATTCGATGACAGAATGGAAGAAACAGAAATAGAAAGTTTTCCCATTGAATTGGCGTTCTAGACTTAGAAAGAAAAGTTGTGGCTAAAGAGGCAGGGTTACAGTGCTGTATTTCATTGTTCAATATGGACCCTACGGAAAACTAATGTTATTTTTTCATCAATGGGAGGGTTTATGAAACCCATCACTGTAGTTATGTTATTAGAAAATCATATAATTCAATGACATCCGTAAGAGGCTATCATCAAAAAAATTCTGTTATTTTGGATGATGCTACACCACTGACTCCTTTTCTGATTTAAATATTTTCATAAAAGTTAGATTTTGAACAAGTCATCTAATTCAAAATTATAGAAAAGTGCAAGTTTTTAAAAGAAAAATGCAAATTTTTCTATACAACCCAGAGTGTATTTACAAATGATAAGATATAAATATATGTATATATTTGGGTCTATGAAACCCCCTGTCTGGCTGTGGAAGTTAAGTTAGTTAAGTTTAAAAATAAATATGCCACTAGCATTTTGAGTACACTTTAATGCGTTATATATGTATAAATAATCAGCTATGTTTCAGAGGAAAAGTATAAAATATAGAAGCGAGTTATTACAATTTTAAAAATAGTTCTCTAAAAATATTTATTAGTTTGTAATGTTTAAAATTTTAATATCATTCAAGATATGGTGAGAATTACAAGTAAAACATACTGCATGTTTTTTTAATGTTGATTTAATACTATAACAATAATTGTTTTTAATTTTTTGTAATTAATTCGGAAATTTTTCTATCTATTTTGCAACCTATTTTTAACACCTGAAAATGATGAAATAGTTTGCAAGAACCATTTCAGACTTACTTCTGGTTAAATTCGTTAAGTACAAAATAATTAGTAAACTACATTAAGGACACATTTTTATAATGGTTCATTTTATAACAATTCAATTTTAGATAAAATTTCTATTTTATTATTTTAAAGAAATTGCAAAGATGTTTTGTTTTGAATAAACATAAATTTTAGTAAAAAAATATTATAAAACTCCATATAAAACAGCATAAAACACATAATAAGGATGTCAACTAGTTTCAAAGACAAAAAACAGCCTTCTCTTTCAGGAATATAAGATAGAGGGACCTACACTCACCAAACACTCAAACTACTGACAAAAGTTGAAACAAAGTTATAAAGGTTTAAATAGAACAGTATAAATTTAAATGTCTTCTACTGTTTTATACGAAGCTTTATAACCTTTTTTAACTTTTAGCAGCCATTTGAGGTTATTTTGAATAAACTTTAGATTAGAGGTAATTATTAAGTGGTAAATAACATTTGGCATGAAAGGGCTAAAATTAAGGCTCCTATACTCTTAATATTTAATATTTAGGAGCCCTAGCTAAAACAAAGTAAGCTATCTGTCTGTAAATGAGTCAGTGATATTTAAATTGCTCTGTATGCATGCAACTGAGAGTAACTGTACAACTAAGTTAAAATTTATTATACAACATCAATTTCAACTTGAAATATAAATCTATAATCAAAAGAAGCATTAATAACATGCGTCATCTTTACTATGAAATTGTATGCGAAGAGAGATGTCATAGCAATTAACACACTGCATTTCTTTTTTAATTAAAGTGAAGATAATACATTTTCAGTCTGGATTTCTATAAAAAAATTATAATGAGTTGTATCTCTTTTTTCAAAATTTTACAACTAATTTTTGTTTTTAAAATGCTTACTTAATTTTCTATTTTTATATTTGTGCATTACTAATGTCTTATTAATAATTCCAATATAACAAAGGATTGAAAGTTTTAACAATATGTTAACCACAGGTACACAAATATATATATTAAAGTATTAAAATTATTATTAAATTAAAATTAAAACTATTACTATTATTAAAATTAAAAGTATATATTTGTTCACAAATCTACAGTTTTGACCATTTTTCTTTTTTCAAATTTAGTATAGTTATTTTAACTTTACTACAGATAATTACATTCATAATTCAGGTGTTTGTCAAAATATTTCTAAAAAAATGCAAAAATAATCTTTGAATAAAAGCTATTGAGCAAATTAGTTTTTAATAAACTTTATTAAAAAAATTGCTGTCACACTTAGCAACAAAATTATAAATTGTTTTCATTCTAAAAAAATGTTTATTATTCACATGGCATTGAAATGTCAGATGATTTTCATTTAAGATTTAATTTATAACATCTAAATAACAAAAGTGACACAGAAAAAATAAATAAGAAATTAATAATTTAATAAATGGGCAGTATTATAGTTTGGATTGTATTTTATTGGTTGTTACCATGAGATAAAATAATAATAGAATAAGATTTAGGAATTATTAATATTTTTATTTTTAAAGCTATATCTGTTATTTTGGTACAAATTTTTCAATGTATGAATACTGTAATCACGGAAATCTTTCAATTATCATCTTCAATGTGGAATATTTTAACAACTTCATGTATTTTATAAATTGGTTTACAAACAGATCCAAGATGTTTTAATCATTCGATTTGCATGTAAAATTAATTTTGTACAGCTTGAACATATGTATTATGCTTTTATAGAGGAATAAAGTATTTTAAGGGGACGGTGGACGTTGAAATGAGCAAAAATCGACTAAAATTTTTTTTAATATATAACATTATTTTACACATTTGACATTTACTTACGGGTGGGATAGCGTCCATTCCAAACGAAGAACCCTCCAAAAAGACAGGTATTTGACATACCCTATCCTAAACAGTTCGACCCCCTCTGCAGGCATTGGCGTCCATGGAAATCGCTGACAGAAACATTGCACCTGCTACAACAAGTGCAGTGTTTCTGTCGGCGATTGGAAATCGGCGCCCATGGAAATCGCTGATAGAAACATTGCACCTGCTGCAGCAGGTGCAATGTTTCTGTAGGCGATTTCCATGAGCGTCAATGCCTACAAAGGGTGTTGAACTGCTGTTGGCAATTTCCATGGACGCCAATGCCTGCAAAGGGGGTCGAACTGTTTAGTATAGGGTATGTCAAATACCTGTCTTTTTTTTTCGGGGGGGGGGGGGGGGTTCTTCGTTTGGGATGGACGCTGTCTCACCCGTAAGCAAAAAGTTGAATGCATTTTTTCGAAACGAAATTTGCAAAGGTTTTACATTTTTAAAATGCTCCATGCGTCTTAATTTTTGTCTGAGATGCGTGGAATTTGGCAAGAAGATACCTCTCATACTTTTTAATGAAACTGGGTATGCATTTTATAATTGGACTTTATTAAGGTAATTAAAAGTGATTTAAGAATCCAATTAAATGATGAAAATTAAGTTTTAATACAGAAAAATATTTTTAAAAAATTAACTTTCTAAGGGATTTAAAAATGAATACCCAAATGTATTCATAATGTGTTTTTGAGTGATCATAATGTAAAATGAATCAAAAATGTGAACAAATGGCACAGGAGCATTTTCAAATTTTCGTTAAAAAAATTTAAATTAAAAAAAAAAATTCTAACAAAATCGAAAAAAATTTAATGCTATTGTATATAGTAATGTTAAGAGGAATATTTATACAAATTTTCATGTTTCTAAGTCAATACATAAAGAAAAAAATTTCAACGTCCACCGTCCCCTTAATGGAATTTCTAGAGAATATTAATTAGAATGCTAATAGGACTTGCATATAAATTAAATGAATAACGCCAAGTATATTTGGTAGTCATTTAATAATTCTTAATTATTGTATTTGAAACCATGTCATTTTCATATATGCAAACTTTAGTGAAATACCTTTAAAATCTGAAAAATTATTCCAAAAAATTCTTGTTCTGTTGGATTTTTAACAATAATATGTTTGCTACGTTTTATCTTAATGTCAACTAGATATTCAATCAGATGCGAAATTTATATTGGTTGTAGAAAAAAGTGCAGTGTATCAAATGTTAATTGATAGTAATATAACATCTCTTCTGCATCCATGCATAATGCTGACAGTAAGTGATACAGAAATTATGTTAATCAACAGAAACAATAATTGATACAGCAACAATACAATATAATTTGAGACAAATTAACTGAAAAGAGAAAAGCCATAAGTATTTTAGAATATTTTAAAAAGTAGTATCAAGCTATAAATATTTTAAAGATCAGTAAAAAAATAGTCACAAAGAACAAATCTGAAGAAATTGATCATTGCAAACTGCATTTTTAAGTCAGTATTTGAAAACTAAGGAAAAAATCATTCATAAAATTTCAAGGATATTCATTAAGTATCAATGATTAAAATTAATAATCACTGTAGGTGTTCTTAATGAAAAATACTGTAAGGAAATTAAAAAAAAATATTTTAAGGTAGAAAAATTTTGGTTTGTTATCTCAGCAACCTCTTTGTTTACCTTTATCAACTCCTCCACATTTTAAGAGGCACTATCATTTCTATTCACACTTAATTCCATAAATATCATGTACTAACAATAATTTAATAATATATACTAACAATATTACATGGTTATTTTATTTATTTTTTTTTTTTTGTGCGTGTGCTTACTTTTCCCTACATACTCCATACATAGTATAATGTATAGGGGAAATATTGTGACAGGATTGAAAATTCGAATTCGAGTTTTCGATGGAAGAACATATTTCAACCATCCCTGAACTTGAACCGAACATTTTTTAGGGGATGTATGTGTGTGTGTCTGAGTCTGAATATACACTCATGTCCAAAAGCTAAGCATAATTCGTAAAATGGGGAAAATTCGGAAGTAATAAGGATACAATGGTTCAGAATCAGTTGTGGAGAATCGTGGGACGTAGATAAATCATTGTGCATATGCAAAACAGTTCAGTCGACGTCTACATGCGCAAAGCACCGGCGTACGTCGGAACGAATATAAAACGGCCTCGAGTGCTCGAGCGGCATGGCAGGTTGAGGCAGAATTTCGCAATTGCTGTGGTACGGAACGTTGTTAACAATCAAGAAGGACGAAAGATGTCACAAAAATGTCAACTGGACATGTTTTTGAAAGGACGAATTATTGGAATGCTGGAATCCGGTCGATCCCAAACCAAAGCGTCTCAATTTCTGAATGTGCCGCAGTGTGTGATCTTCAGACAGTGGCAAAGGTCCCAAACCACTGGAGATGTTACCCGACGACCAGTACCAGGTCGGCCAAGGGTAACAACCGGTCGGCAAGACGGATATTTGGTGATAACTGCGCGACGTCAGAGAAACCGTTCTGCCAGACAACTGGGTTCAGCCGTGACAGCTGCCACAGGAGTCACTGTTTCGAGACAAAAATGTTTACAGGAGACTCAGACACGTTGTTCTCTATACCAGACGACCAGCAGTTTGCATCCCCCCTGACGTCTGCACAGAAACGCGCGCATTTACATTGGAGTTTGAAACATCGGCAGTGAAGTGGACAACAGTGGGACAATATCATGTCCAGTGACGAGTCCAGGTTTAGCCTGCAAACTGATTCTCGTCATACCACGATCTGGAGAAAACGTGGAACGCGTTTTCACCCGGAAAACATCACGGAACGACATAGTTTTCCATTTGGGAGAGTCATGGTCTGGGCAGGCATTATGATGGACGGTTGCACAGACATCCACATCTTTGACACGGGGTCGGTTATCGGTCAAAGATACAGAGACGAAGTCCTTGAGCCTACCGCTCGATTGTTTCGAGGTGCTGTTGGTTCTGATTTCATATTCATGGATGATTAAGCGCCTCCTCACCGTGCGGCCTTGGTCGACAACTTCCTTCAAACAGAAAATATCCAGCACATGCAGTGTCCTGCCAACTCTCCTGATCTGAATCCAATAGAGCATGTATGGGATATACTCGGGAGACATCTTGCAGCCCTCCACTACCCACCAAGCTCCGTTCCGGGATTGAAAACTGCTCTCCGTGAGGCTTGGAACTCTTTGAGCACACAACTCATTCAAATCCTCATCGAAAGTATGGGACATTGTTCTGCAGCATGCGTGGCTACCCGAGGTTCCCACACACCGTATTAATCTGCAGCATCACATTGTTTTAATCATTCTGTTTCATTGAGGTTGACACTCGTATTGTGACCAGGGGCGGCAAATAGGGGGCGCGGTCGCGCCCCCAAATTTTTCTTATTCTGGACAAAATAATTCTTTTTCTGGACCAAAACTGAAAAGGCGTAAAAAAAATCCCAAGCGAATTCGGTGAAAAAATCTCCATGATGATTTTAAATCATATCACAGAACCAATATTCAATATGAAATTATAGATTCAGCATCTAATGAAATTGAGACAATATTTAATGAGAACAATATATCCGTTTTGTTTGTCCTTAGTTCAGTATTATCCGGATCAGATGTTGGAAAAGAAAAAGTTTCAACCATATGCAAAGTATATAACTTCCAGAAAGAGGAATTGCTATGTGAATTGCGGCTGTTTTATTCAATGGTGAAAAATGTAAGCATAGACCATCCCAATTTCAAAATCGCATGGATTATTTTAAAGAGCGGAATTTAAAAAATGTGTTTCCTGTCATAACATTATTAGTTAAATTGTTTTTGATGTTGCCAATCAGCTCAGCCAGTTGTGAAAGGTCTTTTTCGTGTCTCAGGAGGTTGAAAAATTATTTTCACAGTACATTGGTACAAGAAAGACTTTCATCTTTAGCTGTTTTAGCTATAGAACAAGATATACCACTGGATTATGATGATATTGTAACAAAATTTTCTCTTCATCCAGAATCTAAGAACCGGCGTTTAAAACTTCAATAACAAGTAAATAAATATAGATATTTGTATTTATAAAAAATATGTTAACAACAATTATGTACAAAAATTACGTTAACAACATTTATTTTTCTCAACATCAATTCAATTTTGTGATCCCTCTCCCCCCTTCCCCCCTGTTAACAAGCATTTTATCTATTTCATATTGTGGATTTTCATACAAATCTCGCACCCCCAAATGAAATGCTGAAATGCCGCCCCTGATTGTGACCCTATTTCTTTCAACCCTTTTCTTTGGATAATAAAAGTCATTATTATCCTTGTTTAGCATTGTTTTCTTCTTCTATAACCGTATTACACCCGCATACCGCATTTCCTTCTTGTCCGATGTTGTTGTTGTTGAGACCCAGACCGTCCGACCTACCAGAAAGGTGTAAGGTAACTGTATGGACGGCCGGGAAGTGCCACCCAATTTAGACCGGAACCCAGTGGGGGAGGCATCCACAGGGACCGTACACTCCTTCCCCTACCACCAACCTCTCGGAAGGACTTACGGACCCACATGTTTAACGTGATCGTACTCCGCATGAACACGGCGGCATTTGTGGTAGCATGCAAATCTAGCGCGCAAACCACGGGGATACCGTAACCGAGATGGCCAACAGCACGCGGTGTTCCGAGGTGGTCACCCACCAAGTACTAACCGCGCCCGATGCTGCTTGACTAACCGTGATCTAACGAGAACCGGTGTTTTCAGCACGGTACGGCCGTTGGCCCTTTCTTGTCCGATGTAGATTTCCTGAAATTTTCACACAAACAGTTACTATGCTTAGCTTTTGGACATGAGTATACAATATATCATGGATGAATGTGGCATATCGAACGTAATTTGGTATGATTATTAGAATCGGTAAATACTGGAACCCTATTGATTCCAAATGTAATCGATAGTTCAGAAGACCCCCAAATTTTCGAATGAAATTTTGAAAAAATTATTAAAAGATCAGAACTTTTAATAATCTTACATAAATAATCATTTCTTATGAAATCTTTCATTAGAAAACGAATGACAGACTTTAAAACGCTAGCATTACTCGTTCTCAAGTTATTGCACTTTTTTCAAATAAATTTATCAAAGATAAAATTAAAAAAAATACTAACTATTGTGAAATATGTTCACTTTCTATATGCAATATTATGCGATAAATTTTCTAACATCTTTCTAGTGGATCTAGTTCATTCTCATTCATGAGAGAAGATACACTTCGTGTAATAGTTTTGTACTTTGATGCCCGACAATTTGCCAATAGTCATTTATTTATATATGAGAAGGAAACCTTCTCTCCATAGCTAACTTGTCAACCTTTTCAATAGTCAAATTGATGAAAATATCACCAAAATTGCAAAAATAACACTAAATTTACGAATATAATGCCATTGATGAATAATTTATTATTATCATCTTTCAATATATGGACTATATAGTTTTCTGTGGATGCTATCAATATTGATAATTGTAAAGTAAGATTTGTGCAAAATATAAATTAACAGAGTACTCTGAAATACTTTCATAAGTTGTCATCTAGAAAAGCACCAAATTTTAATGAGCAATTTAACGTTAATAACATTATGTATCTTGTACTTCATTTTTTGCTGTGAAAAAAGTAAATTCATTGCATTCTGTACGGTAGTCACCTAATACTGCCCACAACACTTTTTTATCTTTTTAAATATAAAGCATGAAATTTGAGGCCATTAAAATATTAAAACTTCTGAAAAGGAAAAAATCCCTATCTTAAAATGTGTTGTTTTCTTTATTTGGATAACTTTAAAAATAAATTGTAACTTTCAATTCTTGTGAAATGAAAGCACATAATGGTTTAAATTTTGCACTTTCCCTATAATACATGATAATATACAGGGAAGTATTAGAATGAGGTCAAAAATTGGAACTCGAGTTTTCAACAGATCTACGTTTGGAACCCTCTATAATATGAATAATCTATTTATAGTATGTCGTCTGTATATGTGTCTATCTGTCTATGCAATGTATGTATGTACCCACCCTAGCACAAAACTATTCCATGAAATTTCACAAAATTTGGTAAGTCTTGTAGGTTACCCTGGTGCCGATTAGATTTTGGTATGTTTTGGAAAAACATAACTGGTCTTCCTTTTTTTTTTTGAAATTATTCATAAAAATAAAATGACTAAATATGTAGAAATGTACAGATTAAGACCTTGTTTTATAAGTAATTTTTTTATGACAAATAAAACTAATCCCATTTCTCTAGGATAAAATGTTCTAGGCATATTTATGTTTTTCTATGCAACACTGCCATTTTAAAATACACAAGGTCGACAAATGAAAATAAAAATTGAATTTAAATTGCAAATTTGATACGATTTAAAATAAGTGTGCAATTAAACTCAATTTAATGCATTATGAAAAAAAGAAAAAAATGAATTTGAGTCTTTAGGAAAAATCCTGTGCTGCCCACATCAGATTTTTAGATCTAAATCCAAATCAGCCCATATATGCACAAAATACCATGAACAATTGAAAATCATTAAATATAATAAAGCTTAAAATTAAACTAAAAAGATACAATTAGAAATATAAACTAATGTAACTATGCATGTTTGGCTCAGGATATTAATGATTAAATTTTTCTAAGGTTGGTTGTAAAGTAATAATTTTTTTTTCCAAAACTTTATAATCAAATTACCAGATACATATTTGCTTATAATAGTCTCTTTTCATTTAATCTTCTTAGGGAAAAGGTTTCCCAGATGTTAACACCAGAGAAATATTACGAAAGCTATCTGATACTTTAGAAATACCAGTTCTTGGTTTGTTTGATGCAGATCCATATGGTAAATTTCTTATTAATCTGATGTTAAGTTAATCTTATGATAAGATACAAAATGTATTAATATTTAATATATAACTGAAGAATTTTTACAGGTATTGAAATTCTGGGAATATACAAATATGGTTCAAAGGTAACTTCTCCATTTTAATATTTTCTACATATTTTTGTAACATATTTCATGTTATAATTTTACTATTAAGTAAGTATTTTTAGTAGAAGAACCAAAAAAGAAGTTATGAAATTTCATTCGTTATCAGTTATTCATATTTTGCATATATATTAAACAAAGATATTCAAATGCAAACATACTATTTATTTTGAATTTCCTTTGAAATATTAATAAAGATTCACAGAAACAGTACAGTGAATGACAAAAAATGTATAGTCAGTATGTTTTGTAGAATTTTATCTTAAAAAGTTAAAGTTAAATTAATCAAGTTTGTTATAAAAAAATATTGAATTAAAGGAAGGAAAATATAAGCAAATAATATATCTACATTTTTTTCAGATGCATAATGCATCATACTACTAAATATTAAAAAAGGGGAACAGAAATATAAGGCCGCTGCTTGGAAAAAAAGCACCTCAAGCTAATTTTTGTTGAATCTCCCTTTTTTATAAGCATAATAAACATTACAGCATAGAAGAAACTAGCATAGGAAGTTCATCCTTAGATATCTTGTTCATCAAATACTGCCCCTTTTAATTTGAGTCTTGGTATTGTTTTATGTTGGCACATAAAACAATATCAGGAGTCAATACTAAGTAGCCTCATACATACTCTATTAAATTTAAACCAGGACTACAAGATGGAAAAGTAAGAGTTGCTACATCATTAGCTTCAAGTTAGTTGACTGGTGGAGCTGTGAACAAACACATTATTCTGCAAAAATATTCCATCTTGTCAACCAATAAATTGTCCCAATGCCTTACCCTGATAATCCTATGAGTTTATGCGCCCGATAAGAAGAGCTACGTCTAATGTCCATCATAACTGAAAACAGCCCATTATACCTACAAAGTCTACTGAAGAGAAAGTGCTTATGCTCTTGTAGATCGTGACATTTTTTCTCAGAGAAACGTATACGTTCTTCCATTCAATTATGCAGGAGATATCCAAGATCAACCTCCAAGAAAACTTTCTGATTTCTTGTTTGTTTGTCATTTTATACCAAATGAGATACACACTTAATTGAAGTCGACTTTGCACTGTGTAAAGATGACAATTAGGGGAATTTCACGAAGAATTTGATTTGTCTTTTTTTTATCCTTTTTACTTTCCTTATATACATAATGTATAAGGAAAGTATTGTGACGGGGTCGAAAATTCGAATTCGAGTTTTCGACGGGAGAGCACGTTTCAAGCATCCCTGATCGCGAATCAAACATTTTTGAAGTGATGTCTGTGTGTGTGTATGTGTGTGTGTGTGTGTGTGAAAGTATGTGTGTGTGTGTGTGTGTCAGTGAGTCTGTGGAGACGATAACTGACGAACGAATGGACCGATTCGAACCAAATTTGGTACAAAAATCACAATCCGTAAACACTGGAAGCCTATTGTTTTTATGCGTAATCGAATGTTCAGAACCCCCCTAAATTTTCGAATAAAATTTTGAAAAAATCGTCAAAAAATCAAAACCGCTAATAAAGTTACGCAAATAGACATTTCTTATGTAATTTTTCATTAGAAAACGATTGGCATAAATTTTACAACGCTAACATGAACTGTTCTCGAGATATTGTACATTTTTCAAAAAAATTATGAAAAAGTCACATAAAAAAAAATTCCTATTGAGAAACATGTTCACTTTTCATATGTAATACCATGCGATAAATTGAGTGACATCATTCTCGTGGATCTAGCTTGTTCCATTCATGAAAAAATATACTTTGAATAATACTTTTGTATTTAAACGCCAATAGTCATTTATCTGCTGCAAGAATAACTTTTTTCTTAGTGCATAACGCTTGGCGAGATTTTGGCGACGAATTTGGCGGAATGTCGCCAACTTGGCGACTTTTTTGAAACGTTGCCAAATTAATGAAAATCTCGCCAAATGGATAAAAATGATGCTAAATCAATGAAAATGACGACTAATTGTCGAAAATTCAATATCTTGGAAAGAATATTAGTATCTACTATAAGAAAAACCTATTTTTTTACTGTAAAAGTAGTAAATTCATTACATTATATAAGGAAAGTCATGTGTTGCCCACATCAGATTTTTTGCTTTCAAACTGATGAGGTATTTCCACTATTTCAATTTATTGAAAAATGCAAATTTGCATACTCAGAGTTACATCAGTGGAAAATATGATTTGCATATAAAATAAAAAAAAAATGCTGTAGTTACAAATTTTTGTCATTCATTGTACATGAGCCAATAAAATCAGCCAATGGAACATCAAAAAACGGTATGTGCTATCACCAGTTATGATTTTAGAAATAATGCAGTGTTCACCATCATTAAGTAATTTTAGGGTTTCTTTACTGATTCTGACACGCTCCGCTTTTTGGTGTTCTGTTAAATTATGGGGGACCCAGCAACAAGCTAATTTTTTCATATGCAGTTTTTCATGAATAATTTTATGTATAACTGAGGATCCAAGGTTAAGTTTCTTCTGTATCATTTGGTAGGTACAGCGATCATCAACGATTAACATTTTTGTAATGGTTGACATATTTTCTGGGACTACAGCTGACAAAGGTCTTTTGTGTGTTCTTCATCCAGGAGAGAATTTCAATCTCTTCTAAACTCTGTAAACCATCTGAATACAGTGGCACGAGATGGAGCATCATTTCTATATGCTAATTATAGATGTTGAAGACATTCTTCTTGATTTAGCCCCACTTTAAAATCATAGATCGATAATGCTCTCGCGTCAATTCTATTTTCTTTTCTTTCAGAATTTATTCTACAATAGATAAATTGTAATTGTTGCCACAAATTATCGTCTGCGGACATAAAAGAGTTCAAATTTAAATATCCGACCAATAATTTTTTTCTAGCGCATATCATCTGCCCCTGTCTCAAAAATTTCAGTGTGACCCTCGTATGTATGTGAAGGAAATTTGAAAGAAATAAGTTAATACTTTCATTTAATAAATTTATTATTTTGCTTATCTCTCTTATAAATTTCCTGACATACAAACAAAATAAAGTGATTATAAAATATCCCTATTCAAAGCCTTATATAGATTATCCAGCAGTGAAACTGTAGCAGGAACACCATCTAAAACATGCATACAAAATGTTGGTTAAGTAGATTTAAGAATAATCAGCAAAATATTATGTACTATAGTAGTAACTAAGTGTCAAATTTGCATATGCCACAATTTTGCATGGGTGAATGATGGCTATGAAATTAAAAATACAAGGCATCTTGTTATTCATGCAAATAAACAATATGTTCACTGTTCCAGAATGTGCAACATTTATGAAGGAGCACCACCAGTGTTTTGTACCATTCCATTTTATATATTCTGTACACCAAATTCACCTTGTTTTTCTTTGTTCTTTTCCCTCAAAAATTGTTGCATGTTTCCAAAAATTACTGAGGCTGAATTTGAGTCACTAACTTCTACACAAAAAATTTTGAAATAGGACACTTAAGTATGATCCACCCAGAATATAAGATTAAATCTTAAAGAGCTAATTTCACACACATATTATTAATTATTGTTGTTTATATAGGCAATGGCATTCGATGTACAAAATTTAGCAGTGCCAGAAATGTGTTGGCTAGGTCTTCTTCCCACAGATATTCAAAGGTAATGTATACAAATTTCATTTGTAAATTTTCTATAAGTAACACAAATATAAATTTTCAGTTAACCTTTACATTTTAACTCAAAGAGTCCACTATTTTCACTCCAGAACAGCAGAATAACTGAAAATTCCACCTCTCCCTGTAAATACCTCGTCTTTTATGTAGTGTAACCCATTTCCCCTTCAAAAAAGCATTCCAAGCAGGGATTAAATTTTGTACAAAAAGAGGGCTCAATGCATTTCAAGTAGGAATATTACATATCTCTCTGCCCAGAAAAAGGGGAGGTAAAAAACACTAGCACAGATGTCTTACTAGAGCCGCTCAATGAATGTGGATTTCAGCAGGTACAACTGTTAGAAGGTTAATGTGATCGTCATAGTTAGAAGGTTAATATAAGTTTTACAATTTGCAAGAAAATGAGAAGGGTCCTTAGCTTATGTACATTATTTTACAAGGAAATAATGTAAAGGTTACTTTTATTTTTTGTAAAATAATATTTACTATAACTGAAATTTTTGGTAGAAAAGCTTGAGTTTAAAAGTTTAATTTTTATCCTAAGTGATATTAACACATCCATGGTCTATTGACCATTTGCACATACATCATAATATGACATCACAGTTGTTTACATTGCCATGTTCAACAGAATAAATACTGATGTAGTTAAGGATCCAGCTGTGATATTGTTGTTAGAAATGTTAAAAGATGTGAATGTACGCCTTCAAAAAAGGTATATTCAGAAACTATACTGCATATTGTGAGCATTGTACAGTACAATTTATAACAATTGTATTCTTCAAAAAAGATATGCAATTGTACTAACAGAAACTTCAAATGGCAAAAAAAAGCATACATTAACATGGGATGGCAAAGTAATCGTTCCTTCTAACAGGGATGACAGGAAGTAGATTTATTACATATAGCAATAGCCTGACATCCTTTTTTTATTATGCACATGACCCAAATCTAAGAAATATGAATAAAAATTCTGCACATTTCGACATCAATCTTAATGTGCCTATGTTTGAATTAGGATCAATTTCGTTTCATGATAGAAAATTTTAAATTCTGTGTTTTTAATGTGGTAATGTTTGCTACTACTACTATTCTTTTTGTGGTGTGGTGTTTCTGCTTACACTGGTTACATGGTGGTTTTGTATTTAACCTTTTTAGAATACTTTTATACCTGCAGCTTTTACATCACTGCAGTCCTTTAAAAAATTACAGCAATTTAGCATAGCACTGTCTTACAGAAACATATATACAAATTGGTAGAACTTTAGTATGGAGTTATTACTCATTATTATTGTTACAATACTTGAAGCAGTACATATATTGATACATATTACATTTAGTATATTTATCTGTCATGCTGAATTCCAGAAACAGTACAAATTTCATGAATTAAATATACAAGCTCTTTAAATTTGTAGTATTGTAAAAGATTTTATCCATTTTTTATTTTAATTATTTTGATCAAACTGCTTTAAAGTTTTAAACTATAAAAATTGTACAGAATTTATGAATTATAATATAAATGGTAGAATATTCCACTTTCAGGCTGAATTTGCCAACAGATTCAACAATATCAATGACTGAAAATGATATAAAAAAGGCAAAACATTTGCTTAATTTGCCATATATACAGCATCACAAACAGTGGCTGAATGAGGTAAATTTTTCTTTTAAATGTAAAAAACATCTTAAAATGGTTTATAAGTTAAGTTAGTTTTAATTATTGTTATAGGTTCAAGTTTTGTTAAGCATGGAAAAGAAAGCAGAGATAGAAGGACTCAGCAAATTGAATCCATTTTTTCTTCCAACAACCTATCTTCCAAACAAGATAAAATATGGAGGCTGGATATAAATATCTTAAACAGAAAATAATTAGACTTGTTAGTTCACAACAAGTCATATATTTCCCTACCTTGTGAATGTGAATTTAAATATAAAACAGTTTGATGGTAAAAGATCAAAGAAGTAGGTGGAAAAACTATTTGAGGAAATATTAAAAATGTTTATAATATATCTATAATAGATGAAATACAGTTTATCATGTAAATTACAAATATATAACATTCAATATAATAAATATATTATTAAATATTTAGATGCCTCACAAGCACCACAATAAAGAACTAAAATGTATTTTTATTGAATTTGAATTTCTTATGCTTTAATTCTTGAATAATGGAATAAATAATATCTTATCTCAGTGCAAAAGGTTAAAATGTACCATAACTTTCAGAAAAAGGGTTGCTGAATGAAGAAAAGAAAAGAAAATGCACACATACACACACACAAAAATTAATAATAATAATAATAAAATAAAATAAATAACTAAAATGAAGTTACGTTGACTGGCATATAAACCATACAATTCAAATTAATTTAGATAGATATAACAGGTGAATTGCATTTCCTTTGTATTTATGTTGTTAGTTTAGCCTGCACAACTTACACATGATTTGTAATGTGCAATAGCAAAGTATAATCCCATGCTGATAAAAATTTTCAAACTGGACCACATCCATGTCTATGCAGAATATGGGCACATTAAATATGTAAGTCCGAAAATCCATCCAAAAGCTAGTGGGTTAGGGAAAAGAAGAGTATGGTCTCAGTGGTTGCCACCTTACACCTTCAAGTAGGTCGGATAGTCTGGGTATTGAGGAAACTGGACCACATATACAACTATCCACTGAATCTAAAATAAGAAGCAACAAAACAATTGAATCTAAGATAAGTATCAAATATTAAATGACTTCTAAATTTTTAAACACAAAGGATCTTGTGGAAGTCTTAACTGGGTTAAAAATAAATAGGATGGATTTAAATGAAACTAAAATATATTAGAATTTTTAAATTTATAAGAAAACAAAAACATATAAAAATGTTGCAACCTCATCATCCCAAATGAATGTATAAATGATTATCATTAAAAATCATGCAATCTAAGTGAAAAAGCAGCTATTTGAGTGTTCCTCAAATCTCTCCACTGATGATTTTAAAGACTTGACATTAATTAATTATTGACAGGGTGGATAAAAATCATGATTTTTTTAAAAAAATCAAAAAAATCGGATTTTTTTTATTTAAATCAGATTTTTTTGATTTAAATCGGATTTTTTTGATTTATATTAGCCTTTTTCAAAATCAATTTTTTATATTTTTCAGATCAGAAGGTAGATTAGACTATATTAATGTACTGTATAATTTAAAAAAATTTAATTGAATTAATATAAGATTAAAAAATATATGCAGGGGTTAAAAATAAACCAAAGACTTTTTAAATAAATAGGTTTTTTTTAATTGGGTTATTTTATTCAATTTATAAATCTAGGCTATATTAATTATATGGAACTATTATGCGGTTTTAAGTTCTTTATTTGAATTTATATTAATAAAGAGCTGTGATATCTCAAAATCTTTTAGGGTTGATGTTATGAAGGACTTGAAAAAAAGGGAAGGGATTATGACAAGCTTATTAAAAAGTCAAGATTTTAGAGAAAGACGATGTTTTTAAGTATTAATATTTAATAATATCTTTTTCATTTATTTAATAAAAACTTACCATTTAACAGGTAATTTGATTCATCTGAGTCTCTTAAATGATTTTTTATTAGTACAAATTTCTAACACTGGAAATTGGAAAAAAAAAACAGGCATGAAAATACAAAAAGTAAACAGTAAAGTAATACAGCAGACTCTCGGTATAATGACCCTCTTTTTCGAGACCTTTCCAATATATCGACCAGTGATGGTATGCGCCAGCAAAAATTACAAAAAAAGGAAGGAATCAAATTTTCTTATTTCTATGGCAAAAATTATTACAGCATATATAAATAACATTTCAAAAGGTATTTTAAATTTTTGTAGCTTGAAATATGCATGTAAAAACTGTATCGCAACCACTGATCCCAATAAATCATCACAAGAACAATTAAAGTGTTAAATATTGTCTAGCTATGTTTTTAGATAACTGACAAAAAATCTAGATAATTCTAGATATATTTTGAGTGATTTTTAACTATAAAATTAGAAAATAGGTTGGCAACACTGGTCAGTTGCCATTGTTACTTGATTTTATACTCCAAGCAATGAATAGTGTTATCTCCACTGACCAAGAGTTAAGGAAAGGATTTCATTTTTTTTTATATACTCTAAAAATGTCTTGATGTGGAATTTTATTATTTTAAACATTTATTTTGTTCCAGGTTATTTTAGCATAAAAATACAAAAAAAAAAACCTTCAAGAAATGACAAAATTAAAAAATGATTTTAATCAATGATTTTTTTTAAAAAATCAAGTGATTTAAATCATGATTTAAATCATGATTTAAATCAAGCCGATTTAAATCAAACAACCCTGATTATTGACAATAAACAGTAAACTCAGTTTCTTATATTTATTTTTTAAATTCTGTTTTGCATGAAAAAGTATCAACATTGTTTTAGACGGTAATATCATATAATTTGAAAGTTGTTAGTTTAGACAAAAGATTCAAAATCATTTAAATTGATATATATATATATAAATATATATTTACAGCTATTTTTAAATGGATCAAAAATGTACAATATGCAAAACACCATCAATGCGGCTCAACAGAGAATTACATTTCAGATAATTTTATACTGAGATATTGAAATTTTGCAATTGTAACATATACATTTAAACTGTGCTAAATTGCACAGCTATGAGAGAATTTATGGTAAAATCTGTTTTAGTGATAAAACATTAACTAAAGTAAAAGAAAACAGACAATTCATTTGAACTCAAGATTGACTAAAAGTGTAACACATAAAATTATTTTTCAGTTTTTTGCTGTGATCAGGAAAGTTAACTCAAACTCTTACAAGATACGATTAAAAAATCATCTTCTTAAATACAAAAACAACAGAAATTTCTTAAATGAAAAAAAAAGAACATTATATGGCAAAAAGATGAAACGTACAAGGAAAAGTAAAAAATTATTCACACTTTATTTTTTTCAAATCATCCGTTTCGGAATGCAGCAGTATTTTGTTTACATCCAGAGATCGAAAATCATTTTAGAGAGCCTCTGAAATTGTTGTGTCTTGATGGCAGAGAGTTGTCATGCTACAAAGACAACTGTCTTGAACTCCTGCATCTCATATCCTAGAAATAATGTTGGGAGCGATGTGGTCGATGTCTACCAATATATCGTCCGCACCTTTGGAATAATTGTTTAGTTCCGTGGAAGTCAGATTTGTTCTATCATGATGAATTGAGTTGTTTAATTTTTTGAGTCACAGGACCGGACTTTCAGATGTTTTAAGTTCTAGGATATTGATAATCGAAACGTCTGTGCTTTTATTCCGAACAATGTCCACTGGCGATCTGCTATGTTCAACTGAGTTTTCTATGATGTGAAGGAGCTGCCCGTTTTTATGCTGATTATGTTCAGAAGTGTTCCTTTCATGAGGTATTAGAGCACCATATTCCACATAAATGGCTGGACTCACTTGATGTACCGATGCCCTACGGGAGATACGCCGCCATTAGTTTTTACTGGAGCAAAAGAAGGTTGCACCTGAGCTGATGATGGCATCGACTTCCTTCTCAAGACTTTATTTCGGCATTTTCCCTTATATGGGTGATATCTTTGAAAGCTAATTCTAATTGTCTATCAGTTTTACATTATTTTGATAGGAGTAAGACCACTTGACTTATAAATTGTAAGTCTCCAGAATCTGGAATTTTCATTGAGTTTTTAACTTTTAGTTGAGATGTTAATTATGTTCTAAATTTTCTTTTGGCTAACTGATGTTCCTTTTTATTCTAAATTCTGATTTGGCAAATAATTCCATAATTTTAACATAATTTAAATATTAAATGCTGTTTTCTTTAACTTTTAGTATTCTAACGTTTTGTAAAGTTAATTTAATTGTTATGAAATGTTAAAAGGTTGTAAAATGCTTTAAAAGTTATTTTTAAGTGAAGTTAAATTTTTAAATAAACGTTAGATTTGGAAAAACTCTGTGTTCTCTCTCTTTTCTTTAATATGTGTTTAATTTTTAGGAAGATTCCATTTAACATTAATAGGATTACATATTTGTAAATTTAGGGTAATTGGTTAGCAGGAACATTTAGGATTGCTTCATGCGGTTTCAGATGATTTTTAGGTTTTAGGAACTTTTCAGGTTTTTAGGACTTAGCATATTTTCAAATGTTTTAAGGATATCTTGATTTCCCTTCCCAACACAGGTATTGTAATAGGATCAAAAATCCAACTCTTGGATTTAGAAAAATATACACATTTCAAACATCCTGAACAAAAATCAACCATTTCATCTATAATGTCTGTGGATGTGATATCCCTCGCGATACAACCCAAAATACCATATTATACATATTACATAATCACCCATACTATAAATGAAAGCTTTTGCAACAATGTATGTCTGTAACAATGTCAGCTACATACATCCACAAGGACTTATCCACAGAAACAACCTTCAGCAGGTCAGTGGTCATGGGCAAAAACTGATGTAGAAGAAGGCTCTATCACAAATTTGAATATCCCAAATGTACAAATTTGAATGCATATGGGCTGATTTAGGGCTTACTTAAACTCTGTGGCTTTATCATCCCAAATCAATGCCTGAGTTGTTGGGACTCTGTTTAACCTCAAGCACTCTTAGATAGGTAGTTACATCTTGTGCATTCAATACATCATCCTGTACAATTTACTATTGGGTTATTCCATATCAAATCAACATAAAAAATGATATTTTCAATCTGATTAACGATTCTGCATTTGTAACATATATCTTGCACATTTAGATTGTGTTAAATTGCACAGCTGTGAGAGAATTTATGGTAAAATCTGTTTTGGTGATAATACATTAAGCTTAACTAATGACAATCACTATGAGTAACTTTCCCCACACTGCACTTCTCCATTTTTCCAACATTCAAAAAATACTTACGTGTTTTGATTGCTTATAAGATTTCTTGAAATAAGTTACTGTTAGTGAGTTGACTAGTTTAAAACTAGTTTTCAAAACTAAATTAAATTGTAATATAATTTTCTTTTCTTTAATTAGGCCTAATTGTTGAAAATAAGGAAATCAGTATCTTATTTCTAAATAATGTCAATTAAGATATAATTATGGATAACCTATTTTATAACATTTATGAGGTTTTTTTTCTTGTTTGGACAAGCCTGATTAACAATTTATTAAATCTACTCTATTATTTTAATCATATGCCAAAAGCCACTGGTTCTTTTAAATTTGAGTGTGAATTTTGAATTTTTTGAAAAAAATCTTGAATTACTGAATTTTTTGTTTTATTTTAAAGCTTTTTTTTTTAATTCATTAAATGGGTCTTGTCTAATTTTATTTGAAAGTGGTTAATATGTGACATCTTTAGTTCAAATTTTAATATAATTTTACTAAAATTGTAATTTTAATTTAATGATTTCAAGAAAATGAGTGAGTCAAGTGATTTCTATCTTTGAAGTGAGAAAAAATAATGAAGGAGTGAAAAAAACCATTCATTTTATTTTTTCATATGGTAGAGCATATATTTTAGAACAAGAATAAAAAAAAATTTTTTTGATTATCCTTTTCCCTTTTGAAGATATTCTTCTTAGTGTAGAACTCAGTATTCTATCTAAAAAAATCTATAAATAAAACTTTAGGATTGTTTTCTGACCATGTATATGTACTTGCTGATTTAATTTATTTTTTTCTGGATTCCTTACATATTGATGTATACTCATAAAAAATTTCATCAACATTGGTTGGTAAACAAGGGAGATAAAATTTATTTTCTATAGAAACACAAATTGCATTTCCTCTGCCCGATTTATAAAAACCGCGAAATTCCAAAAACTTTAACAGGCTATAAAACCTAAACCGCTTGAGATAGAGCAAAAAAATTTTATGTGCTTACTTAAATCTATAAAAGGAACAAACATGGCAAGTTTCATGAAAATCTGAGATCATGGGTGTCGGACCCTGGTTGAACTGATGTGGAATGACCCATTAACTAAAATAAAAAAAAAAAAACACTCAATCCATTTGAACTCAAGATTGACTAAATGTGTAACACAAAAAATTATTTTTCAGTTTTCTGCTGTCACAAGAAAAATCAACTCAAACTCTTAAAAGAGAAGATTAAAAAACAACTTAAATATAGAAACAGGAATTTCTTAAATGAAAAAAAAAAGAACACTATGTGGCTAAAAGATGAAACATACAATAAGATAAATTATTTAAATGAGAGATATTATACGGGAATTTTCAATGAGTCGGGAATTATGTACTGTCAGCAGTAGTTCTCAAATGTGTAGGTACTGCCAATATGTGGAAGTTAACCTGACGATGATCAACAGACTGAAAGATATGAATTGTTTTTTAAATGTTCAAAGTCAGCAATATAAAAATACAAAGAATTTTTATTTAGATAATTATATCACAATTGCACATTTTACTTACAAAGACAAAGAGAATATTAAAGGGAATGATGCTATTATATATTAATATTGCATTTTCTAAATTATTTTTCATTTCATTTGATCTGTACAAATTGCAGATTCAACTGCATTTTTAAATGTTATGCAATGAAAATTGCTAAGTTAGTCACTGAACAGTTAAACTTTTTCTGATCAAAAGAGACAGATGGCTGACTTATAAAGGATTAGTGTTTTTACTTTTGCTAAAATAGATAGTATATATAGAAGGTATTGTCATAGTATCAAAAATCCAACTCTCGGATTTAGATAAATATACACATGTATGTTGAACATCCTAAACAAAAATTGGTACAGCTTCGATATAAAAAATTTGGATTTGACGATATTTTTTTGAGCGATAAATTGCCAAATGTGATAATCTCTTGGCATGAAGTTGACATCTCCTCCCGCGGTAACGTGTTTCTGGTAAACACTTTTAGCTTTCTGTTATCTTTGGTGATCCTATTTTAGTTGTGCTGTTGCTTAGTGTCGAAAGCCCAGACCGTCCGGCTCATCCGAGGACATAGAGCAGAGGGTTGTTGCTTAGTGTGTAAAAATGCATAAAAAACGTGGTTGCTTACTGTGAAAGCCCCAGGCCGTCCGACTCATCCAGAGGACTTAGAGTATCTATTTGGACGGCCGGGTGGTTGCTTAGTGTGTAAAAATGCATAAAAAAAGTAAATATCATACAAAAACATAAGATATCACATGTTAATGGATAAAATAATGTAGAAGCAGAAAATTTACGTAGGAATGATAGTTTTCTGATAGCTGCAATACGGAAACAGCCGTTTGTGCAATCTGGATATTTATAAGTGTTTTTCTTTAAAAAGTTTTGGATTTCATTAAACCAGATACTGTTTTTTTATTTTGATTTAAGCATGACTCCTGCTTTGTTTTAGCGAGTAAAGTAAGTTTTGATTTCTCGACAGTATTAACTTTCATGATTTTCATGTTACGTTCACGCAGTTAACGAAGACCATGGAACACTTGTCGCACAAACAGCTATTGCAATGTGAGACGTATATATATATATATTTTTAAAATTTCATTAAAGTACACTATTTTCTCTAAGTATCATTCTTTTGAAATTTCGTTAAAGTACAATATTTTTTTCTAAGTATCATTCTTTTGAAATTCCGTTAAAGTACAATCTTTTTTCTATAAGTATCATCTTTTTTTTTTATACTTATTTAGGTTAAACCGGATAATAGCCTACCAGACTTTTAGCTCGCTCACCAAGTCACCGCCAAGCGTTGTGATTGCGAGCACTTTTTTTTGTAATCTGGTAACCTCCTGTATCTTCGATGTAATTGGAACATCCAATAAGAGCACATTTCTGTGGTTGCTAGAGTTTTCTGATGTAAAAGCACATTTAGGTAAATCGGTAGAATAGAACCCCCACTCTTTTTTCTAAGTACAAAATTGGGCCAAGTTGGCACATTTCTCAGTGTTTTGAAATTGACTCCTCCCCACTCAAGTGACGTATATTCCCATGTTTTAAAATATGCTCCTCCTACCTCCTAAAAAGTATTCTACAGTTTTATGAACTGGAATTTTGAATGTAAATGATAGTGCAATTCAATTTGAATAAAAGTGAATAATACTCATCATTATAAAAATATTGCATAATGTCAGAATAAAAAACTTTTAAAATTGTAGAAACCATATTGAAACACGCAATACTTAAAATATTTTTAAATCAATTTCAAAAACTTATAACTTGAAACTTCGAAAATTAAAAAAAAAAAAATACTTAAATATGAAATTAAAAAAAAAGATTGTACTTTAATGAAATACTAAGAAAAATTGATACTTAGAAAAAAGATTGTACTTTAACTAAATTTAAGAAAAAAAGATGGGTGATCGATGAAATAGACCCCCCACTCTTTTTGCAAAGTACGAAAGTGCACCAAGTTGGCACGATTCACTGGGTTACACTTTCATTCCGTTTACTTCGTCAATCTGGTAGTCCATGACTTTCCGGACATTCAGTCAGCGCATGACTTTTTGGGAATTTGCATTTTAATAGGCAGGAAGTATTTCAATAGTCTTCTGTTTATTTTCTCAGACCTTTTTCGATCAAGTTCATTGACCCTTGTTTTTACAGACCTTTTTCGATAGATTTTGTGAAAAGATTTGTTGCTACAAACTTTTTTGGAGTAAATATTTAAAACTTTCTTCGTAATTCACGTACATCATCATTTTATGCAAATTTTCAGTAGATATTTTTGTAGATTTAATTGGATTGGAGTGTGAAACGTACTCCGGTGTTGAATGTACGTGTATGTTCAAGAAAATGTGTTCCGGTGTGGATGTAATTAAAAATATGGATATATCAGTAGATATTTTTGGATTGCAGTGTGAAACCTGTTCTGTACATAAAGGTTAGTTCTTTTATTTATTCGCCCCATGTTTTGAAATTGTCTTTTGTATTTACCCGTGTTTTTAAAATGGTTCTAAGTATTGATTTTCTTAAATTTCGTTAAAGTACAATCTTTTTTCTAAGTATTATGTTTTTTTAAATTGTGTTAAAGTACAATCTTTTTTCAATTGTGTTAAAGTAGAATCAGGATCGTGCTTTCTTAAATTTTGTTAAAGTACAATATTTTTTTTAAGTTTTGTTTTTTCTTAATTTTAGTTAAAGTACGATCTTTTTTTCCAAGTTCTGTTTTTTCTTAAATTTAGTTAAAGTACAATCTCTTTTCTAAGTATCGTTTTTTCTTAAATTTAGTTAAAATACAATTGTTTTTTTTAATTTTCGTATTTTTTCTAAGTATTGTCTTTTTGTTTTTAATTTTTGATGTTTCGAGTTATAAGTTTTAGATATTGATTTAAAATC
The DNA here is from genome assembly GCA_951213105.1 of Amaurobius ferox. NCBI lineage: Eukaryota > Metazoa > Arthropoda > Arachnida > Araneae > Amaurobiidae > Amaurobius > Amaurobius ferox. The sequence goes on along the minus strand of OX578137.1, from coordinate 155,480,100 downwards.
AAAAAATATTTTAAGTATCGAGTGTTTCAATATGGTTTCTAAAATTATATGGTTTCTAAAGTTTATTATTCTGCCATTATGCAATATTTTTATAATGCACAAAAATCATATTTTGTAATCTTTTTATGAGTATTATTCACTTTTATTCAAATTGAATTGCACTATCATTTATCAAAATTCCAGTTCATAAAACTGTAGAATACGTCACTTTGGTAGGAGGAGCCTATTTTAAAACACGAATATATGTCACTTGAGTGGGGAGGAGTCAATTTCAAAACACGGAGAAACGTGCCAACTTTGTACTTAGAAAAAAGAGTGGAGGTCTATTCTACCGATTTACCAAAACGATACTTAGGAAAAAGATTGTACTTTAAAATTAAGAAACTCGTTTTAAAAATACGGAAAAATACAAAAAGCAATTTCAAAACATGGGATGAACAAATAAAATAACTAACCTTATTCCTCTTCTTCTAAATCAGAGTGGTGTTCAAAACAATTATTTTCCACGTCGTCGCTATTACTTCTTCTATGGGGAGGGAAGATGGAGACAATAGCTTTCAGATATTCGTTCCAAATTTCCTCCCCAATAGAATGGTCCTGCTTCCTCTTTCACATATACTCATACAAATATGAGTTAAAGTGTTTTTTCACTTTTCTGCCTTTAACTTTTCTCTTCGTTGCAGACCAAGTTCCTTCAATGGAATTGGTATGAGCTCCTGTCTTGGGGCCTTTGAAATGGTAGCTGTGATTTACTTGAAGGTGCATGAAAGCCTTTATGTTCAAGACATAGGCCTTCCAACAGTCCAATATAATCAAATCAAAGACCCCCTTCTCAACATATTTTTCTATCACGTTCAGCAAACATTCACTCGACCTATCAGCAACCTTAGCAAAAAAACAGTTATTAGTCCCCCTTTCAATCCCTCCAAATACCCATTGTCCATCCACAGGCTTTCCTCTTCCATACTTATTTTTCCCAAACTTACTTTCATCTATCACCTTCTTCCCCCCCAATCTTACTTCTATCTTTCAGAAAAACACTTACACAAATGTCACGGCAAAACTGTTTCCAATCGGTCACAGTTTTCCCACAACATTCAAATGATTCATCATAACCTTGCATTCAATACTTCTAAACCACATTAAAGTTAAAATTTAAATCCCAATTATACTCAATTTACTTTTTTCAAACCACGTACCCTTTCTCACACACCTACATACTTCATGCTTGTCATCACCCGATCTCTTTCGACACCTCCATTCAAAACCATCAATCAATCTCTCTTTCAAACAATTTCATCTCGTCTCCACACTTAAGACATTTATATCTATCACTCATTAAACCTTTCATAACACACTAATCAATCACTGCTCTCTTTCCTTTCGCTTCCAGCATATAATAAAATTTAAAGCTGGACTCATTTCTACCAACATCCACTCGAACAAGTTTTCCAGAACATTCACTCGAATCCATTTGCCGCTTACCAGATGCCATTTAGTAACTCAATCTGCAATACAAAAATATTTACTGAAAATCTGTATAAAATGATTGCAGACCAAAAATGTGTATAAAATGATTGCAGATTTTTTGCAAAGGAGTTCCAAAACCAAAGCTCAGGAAAATCGATCAAAAAAGATCTGTAGAATCAAGAGTCAACGAATTTGATCAAAAAAGATCTGATAAAATACTTAAAATGCAGATTCCCAAAAAGTCGCGAGCTGATTGGATTTCCAGAATGTCGTGGGTTAAGATTGGCAAAGTAAATGGAATGAAATTGTAAGCCGGTGAATCACACCAACTTGGCGCAATTTCGTTCGTACTTTGAAAAAAGAATGAGGGTCTATTCTATTGATCAACCCACATTTATTTCAACATTTTGGACCATAGTCGCACGTACTTTCATTATTTGATTTTTTTTCGTAAAACGTGGTAGAGTGGATGTTGGTTGAATAAATCTAGTATAAAATTCTACTATAATTTGGAAAAAAAAGGTTTGAAAGCAGTGTGGACTAATTAATTGGTGTGTTATGAAAGGGATTATGAATGATAAGTATGTTTGCCCTAAGTGTGGAGATAAAATGAAGTTGTGTGAGAGAGACCAAACAATTGGTGGGTTTTTGAATGGAGATGTCAAAAAAGGTCTGGAGTGAATCAGCATGATGATTTATGAAAGGAATCATTACCAAGGAATAATACACCAACAAGAAATAATACAACATTGTTTCGACTCAGAGTCGGAAGATGAGTCCTGCAGGTTAGTGTTTTTTGTTTAATTTATCCAGTGTTTTGAAATTGGGTTTGTATTTTTCTGTGCTTCCTCCTGTAAAAGTTCTTAATCTTTTCAGTTGGCATACAAACTGTTTTCTAAGTATCGATTTTTTGAAATTTTGTTAGAGTACAAACTTTTCTCTAAGTATCATTTTTTTAAATTTAGTTAAAGTAGAAACTTTTTTCAAAGTATCGTTATATTTTAATTTAGTTAAAGTACAAACTTTTTTCTAAGTATTGGTTTTAAATTCACAAAATTTTAAGCATCGTACGTTTTCTAAAATTTCAAAAATTTTTTAAAACTTTACAAAAATCCTATTTTGTAACGTTTTTATGAGTACATTCATTTTATAAGTTTTTTATTCTGCAGTTTTACAAAGTTAAGCAATTTTCTTAAAATTCTTATTTAGTAACGTTCTTATGAGTATTATTCACTGTTATTCAAATTAAATTACACTATCATTTACATTAAAAACTCTTGTTCAGAACACAGTAACAAATGCAATTTTGGTGAGAGGAGCCTATTTCTAAATACTGAAAAATAAGTCACTTAGGATGGGTGGGGTGCGATTTGTACTAAAAATATGTGAGGTGGGCTATCATCTGGATTCACCCTTATTTATGTATTACATTTTTAATTATATATAGGACTTTTCAAACAGTCTTCCTGGGCATCAAAATTGCACTACATTATTTATATCAAAGCTGTTCCTATTCTGGAAACCCTTTATGTGTCTTTTGTTGTCAAGGTAAAAATTACAACTTCCCATTCTGGAAACCTTTTCAGTGTCTTTTGACGTCAAGGTAAAAATCGCCCTTTTGTACACAAGATAAGAATCATAATTTTTTTTAATTTTCTGATTTTTGTGTTGTGCTCCATGAGCTATAGACCACCTGTTGCTACATGCGGCTTCCGACAGCCAGTGGGGCCGAATTCTGTGATGTGTTTTAGTGGGAGAGTTAAGCCCGCAAAGCGGGTATAGATCCGTGTTTGAATTGCTATACATCAACAGTTGTAGAAAGGCAATTTTTACCTTGGCGACAAAATGGTAACAAAAGATGCTGAAAGGGTTGCCAGAATGAAATGTTCTTCAAATGCAAATCGTAGCAAAGATTGTTAGAATCTCATCTAAAATCGTTAAGAATAAAAAAGGGATTATAATACATCTGTTCCATATTTAGTCAAATGTCAAACTCGCTTGAATACATAAGACTACACTTCTTGTTTATCCCGAAGAAGGCTATTTTTTGTCTTGAGGAACCATTATAATAAAACAGTATTTCTAGCATACTTTTAAGAGCTCACCCTGATCAGTGATTTCACCTAATACTTAAAAGAAAATTTCTACTAAAAATATAAGATGACGAATCTAGCAAATTATTTTATTGTGCTTCACCATAACATCAAACTGAAAATCAAAGAAAATAAAATGTAATATTTACATTATCTTTGAAAATGCATTTAAAGGATTCGTGTCATAATACATTCATAAAAGCAAGCATAGATAACGTGTTTTAATATTCTGAAATTCAATGGATGAACAGTTTGTATTTATAAAAGAGCAGATATTGTAATATTTTTCATGCGATTATTGCAGTCTTCAAACAACTCGTGGTAATCAGGATGATCTTTGATGAGTACCATTAAACAGCTACGTTTTACACCCATAGAGAATCCAATATCATCTCTAGATGGTGTATAAACATAAGGAATGTTTTTTTCTTCACACACACCTGGAAGGTGGCACATAACCTCAATCGGAGTAACATCACCAGCAAATACTGCCAAACCAGTTTCACCTTTGCGAATAGAAGATTGCACATCTTTAAGACCATGAAACAAAAATCCTTTATGTTCAGCAGCTTTTTTTATTAATTTATACAGACGTTTAGCTAGTTTCTTGGGGGCCATGGGCGATGCGATCACGTTGACGTACTTTAATTGATCTTCATAAGTCACACGTGAACTTTCACCAACTTCAGAAGTATTCATACTTTCATCAATCTCATTATCAGCGGATGCTTTCTTGGATTTCCCCATATTAAAAGTTATTAAAGGTGAGAAATTTACAAATAACGGCAACAAACACGTGCTTACAATCGGTAGAATGAAAATTGAAAATATTATAAATAAAATAATATTTGTTAAACCCAGTTACAGTTAAACAAAGTTGCAATAAACAAATTCTAACAAAGTTCCAAAATGTATTACAGTTTGGAACTTTGTTAGAATACAATATCAATCATGTAAATTTAAAATATCAATATATTAATAAGTCATGTAAATTTAAATCAGTTCATGTAAATTTAATATTATTTTTATAATATTTTATAAAAGTTCTTCTCACTAACAGCAGTTACACTACAGCTAAACTCGATCCTGTTAAGTTAAATGTTTACGTTTAGTTTTCAGAGGATTTTTGTACTGCTTTTACTTGGCAATTTGCATTGCAATTATAAATTTCTTTTAAACATACATAATCTGAACAAATATTATTCTGATTCTCATTTTTTAATAAATATGAATAGCGTTTAAGAGATGCCTCAATCCCTATAGCTATGCATTAAATTTCCTAAATTAATAAATAATGACTTTGGTTGAAGGAACTGTAGGGGATAATGAGTCCTCTTCAGATAGGGTATCTAATCCTCTATCTAGGAAACTGAATAAATTGCTCGAAGCACGATTAGACACTGATAAGGTAATAATATCATAGTTATTGAAATATTTTATACATATGCTATGCATGGGCGCGGTAGCCCATTGGTTAGCGCGCTGGAGTTGCACTCGGTAGGCCCGGGTTCGATTCCAGCCACTGCCAAAACTGCCGCCGTGTTCATGCGGAGTACGATCACGTTAAACATGTGGGTCCGAAAGTCCTTCCGAGAGGTTGGTGGTAGGGGAAGGAGGGTACGGTCCCTGTGGATGCCTCCCCCACTTGGTTCCGGTCTGAATTGGGGGGCACTTCCCGACCGTCCAAACAGTTACCTTACACCATTCTGGTAGGTCGGACGGTCTGGGTTTCAACAACAGCAACAACATATGCTATGCATTTCGCTGTTATACGAATACGATGAATTTACTTGGGTGAATTTCCTGCAAAAACTTTACACTAGTAACATCCCCTCATTAGTCATAACTAAAGCCCAGAATTGTCGAAAATTAAACTCTGCCTTCTGTCACATGAATTTGTTTCATAATTGAAAATGATCTATCGACTTATACGAGCATATTTAAAACAGGGAGCATCTGTAGGATCCACTTCAATAAAAGTTAAATTCCTTTGAGTATTTTTACGAATTTTTTTTTTCCAAATCCTTATTTGCTGAAAGAATTCACACTTTTCACTCACAATGTGACCTTCCGTCTGGGAGGGGACAGATTCAATTTCACCAACTACATCGTTTAATAGCTTCACTAATATTTTGTTCCTTTTTCCGCGAGAAGTATAGTAATATCAGGCAATTTTGAAAGTGTGTTTGAATAAATGTTAAATCGTTATGAAAACAATCTTTAGATAATATTTGTTTAGCAGTTCTTATTGAACTGAGTTTTTCTGATCTAAACTGTCAGCAATGTCAAAAAGTTTGCTTACATTACTTGAGTAAGATACAATAGCTGATACTCATGTTCACTATTTTGTCGGAATAAGTTTAGACTGTCGATCAAGATTTGGTTCTATCTCCTTGAATAATTAACTCGATATGAAGCTTTAAAAGTAATTTTCTTTACAATATTACACTAACGTGGGTTTCCTAAACAATAGCACATTCTTACTTTATTCCATTTGCTGAAAGAGCAAGTGTAGAGGTATAAAGTAGAGACATCATACTACACCATTCATTTTTGGCGTTTTTGACGCAAGTAAGTAGGTATTAGAGGGCAGAGCATATTCCATAGTACCTATAAGAACATTTACCATATACCCTCCTGTGCCATTCATTATCTTATAATACTGATCAAATACTTTTATCTCAAACATCATATCTTATTTTTTTCACAGTAACTAGTGTTCCCTCTAGGCATTTTTTAAAGGGTATGGCACACTGCGCTTTTATGAAACAGTAAAATGTGCCCTGCCCTTTTTTAAAGCTGAAAAATGTGCTTTTCCCTTTCATAAAACCAAAAAATTTGTCCTGCCCTTTTTTATTTTATTATAAAATGTTAAATTGTCTTCACAGAAGAACAGTCTTTAAAATCTTGAAAGTGAGAGGAGAGGAGTGTCATACCGTGATTATGCTTCATAGTGAACTCCTTGCAGATGGCTATTTCCAGTGTAGTCACCAGTCCCATGTTTCCCACCTAACAGACTCCTATCATGACAGTGAAGTACTATCCCCCTCGACTATTCATCAGCTATAGTAGTGCTATTTACTGAATGCCCCACCCTTCAACTTCTTTTTCCATAGACAGCCATTGAAGGAAACTAATGCCGTTAATCTGTGGAAGAATTCCCAGTCACGTTGAAAACATTCCACTTCAATTATTTATACCTATTTTGCAATCAAAATAAAAGTAACATGTGAAAGAGCTTGGAATGCAGACTATTAAAGTGGAAAACAACAAAAAAAAATCTTGCACAATCAAGATGATTTTGATTGTTGCAATAAAAAGTTGCAGTTTTTGCCTATTTAAGAAGAAATTGTAAAACCAGATTATCAGTTATTTTTACATCAAAATATAGTTAATGTGATAAACATCGAGAGATGATTCACACTTTGTTAATTACAAAATTTCGAGAAAAGATAATCCATGGATTATATGTTACAATGAAAATTAAGGTATCTGGACAATGACATAGCTAGATTTTTGACGTCCTACAGCTAATAATTTCGAAGCACCCTTTCAAGTAATGAATAGTAAATGATTATTAAGCCCAAAATATATTTAGGGTACTACTATATCTGGAATCCTGTTTGAAGTACAGAAAGAAAAACATCCCTTTGGATTGGAATGATTTTAGTCACTCCCCTGTCAAAAGTTTCTGAGAAATCTGGATTCAAAAAGCAAATTTTGCAAAATCTGTTTAAAATTAACATAACGAGAAAATGTAAATATAAGAAAAACTGTTGATCCTATTAATTACATGAAAAAAAAGTTTTAAAATACCTGATCGGATTGATTAAAAAAATGAAAAGGGGGTTTCCATTTCGTAGATTTTATCGTACTTTTGTTTGTTAATCAGAACGAGGCAATAACGATTTCACATGTGAATGAAAGAAACATATACAGAAAGGGAAAGCAAATGCTAAATCACATTTAGTGTTAACAGAGCTACTCGCTGTTAAAATTTCTTATATTTAGTCAAAATGTTTTCATTTTCAACTTACCTGTGGCTGCAGATGAAGTTACTGGCTTATTTAAAATGTAAATAATTGGCAAATTCATATAAAATATGGTTTTTATTGACATTTAAATTGTTTTGTGCATTTTGTAGCAAAGCTAAATAATTTTTTATATCGTTTGAAAACTTGGGTATTAATTATACATTTCGGGATATCATTAGAATTTTAACAATGTAATTTTAAAAAAATTGATTAATCAAAATATAACAAAACAAATTATTAAAGGTAAAAATGGAAAAGATATTGGATAAAAAAACTCCCTCCTCTACCCTTTAAAAGAAATTTAGGAAACTGAAAAATAAAAACAATTTTTCATAATTAAGAAATTTTAGAAATATCTTGCTTCGCTTACGTGAACAGCTGTAGTTAAAAAAATTATTCCCACGTAGAAGTTGATTTAACAGATAAGCCAGATAATTATATATTAAGCTAATGCTACCAGTTATTGTCTTATCCAGGGAGGGGGGAGAATTTGGGGGATCTAGTAATTATATTCTGTTTGTGCTTGGTGTTTTTATTCTATAGGAAAGTGTAAAGGACATTTTCTTCAACTATTTCATAATCTATTCCTGCCCCAAAAAGGAAATCAAATATTAAAACGATCACATCATTAAAAAAGCAAACCCTTAAATTAATATAAAAAATACTTGCAGATTTATTAATATTTAAGAAATAGTTTTTTTGCATATAAAAAAGTCCTATTCTCATAAAAAGTGTACTGTTCTTATCTAAAAAGCTAATAGCCCCCCCCCCCCCCCACTTTAAAGTGCCTTTTTTAATTGTAAACATGCCCCCTTTTAGAAGCACCCTGCCCCTTTTTTGGTCTAGAGTGAACACTAACTATCGAGTGTATCACAAATCTAAATATGTTTTCTATAAAGTTAATTCACAAGTGATGTTTTCTTTGTATATTTCTGCAAAGAAATCTTCAGGAAATTACAATGATGGAAGAAGTCATTTCACACTGTAATCCTGAGCTCTTTGAACTTTATTAACAGTGGTTGAAGCTTAATGCTTTATATCGGGTCTCCAAACTTTTTGGCATAAGGGCCACACTGATTCCTCCACTAAGTCCCAAGGGCCAGAGTGCAAGAGCCCAAGGGCCAAAAGTGCAGAACATTTAAAGAGCAATGGGGATATCAATATTTCCTGATTTAGTCAAGTGATAAGGCAATGTGTATAATTTGCAATGAAACAATATCAGTCCCCAAATAATACATTATAAAACGTCATTATGAGACTAAATATTCTCAGAATTACTCCAAATTTACAGGAAGCCTACTGTTAGAAAAATATGAATCTTTGAAAAGCGGGTTTAAATCTCAGCAATTATTGTTTAAGAAAGTAAATGCTGAACAAGAAGCAGCAACTCGTGCAAGGTTCCGCATGGCTCATTCAATAGCGAAACATGAGAAACCATTAATTACAGTTAAAATGTTCAATTTAATTATGTATGTCAGTTATTGTGTTTTTTAATTGGTCGTTAAATAAAAACATGCATTATAAATTTTACAATGTAATCAAAATAAACTATGATGGGCCGGATACCGGGCATGTCCGACACGCTAACGTGGGCCGGATTGGTGGTGCTCGTGGGCTGGTGTTGGCCCGCAGGCCGTAGTTTGGAGACCCCTGCTTTATATCATTACTGGGTTCAAAGAAAATTCTTCTACCAGAAAAATTCTAAAATCCTAGCTTTAATGAGTTTTGGGCTCGCTTGTCATCTAATTGTCTGCCCTATGCTGATGAATTGCAGTGACTGCAAAACCATAGCACACAGGTTGTGAAAAATGATAAATTGAACAGTTTCTTGTTATTTTATAACACTCTGTTATAGGGAAAAGATTGTTTCATTGTAATGTTTTAATTTGTTTTATAGGAAACTTTGGATGCATTAAGGGATCTGTCTACCTTTTTTACTGAAAATAACATAAAAAATAGAAGAAATTTACGCAGTGAAATTGAAAAAAGAAGCCTGAAAGTTAATGAAGAGTTCTTGAGCTCTTTTAAAGAAATGAAAGAGGTATAAAGTAAGATCTTCTTAAGTAGTTTTTACTATTGACTGGCATTGCTAGAGCTTCCTCTCATGCAGCAAATATGAGGTGGTCCCCTTTTATACTGTTTTTAAATATTTCAGAAAACAAAGTATAAATTTTCTTTATGTATTAGTGTAGTATAATCTATATGTTAAATACTTTGTTAGTAATAGAATACACTAGTTGATTAAATGAATCAATCAATTCTGGGGGCTAAAAGCGAGCCTCTATCAAAATTGTTAAAAGCTGAATTATCCGTATCACTTTGAAGTATTTTAGGAATTTTGTTGAAAGTCATTAGAGTCATTATTTATTAAAAGAACTCATGATGTGATGCTTTCATCCAGGAATAGATTCAGTTTCACTAACTGTACAGCATTTTATAGCTTCTCCGCATTCACTAACATTTTTTGTTTTTTGAGAGAGAGAGAGAAATAATGATATCAGGCAACATTGTAAAGTATGCTGGAATAAAAGTTAAATTGTAACGCATTAAATCTTTAGATAGTATTTGTTTAGCAATTCGTATTGAGCTGGATTCTTCCTTATCTTAACTGTTAACAATACGAGAGAGCAACTCATTAAAGAAAATCCATTTTCATTGCAAATGTTTGTGCCACACACTTCAACTATACTCCTTTATTTTGAGGGGTTTTATTTTATTATTTTTATTTTTTATTTTTCTTCTTATTTTTTTTTTTTTTAAGGAATCTACACTACTAAAAGTCAAAAGCCAATAGCTATGTCTTGCAGCTAGCTCCCATTCGTTTTAAAACACCTACAGAAGCCTCCACTTGGCATAGAACCTCATAGTTTTTTTAACATAACTAAGAAATGTAACTTAGGGATAGCGGTTTTGAAAAATGTAATACATTTTTCAATATTTTTAACAACCCTCTAAAATACATAGTTGCAACCTGCTCAAAGTATCAATATAAAATACAAATTGAAGCCAGGATAAGCAAAAACAGGCTTTAAAAACATAAAATGCGCAGATTTGAAGTTTGAACGAGGAGACAAAAGTTTTCTCTCATTGTACCTGTTCTTCCTCCTTGCTTATTTCCCTCATATTCTCGACTGCATGGATGCCTTTTTAGATCTTCTGACCAGTAGAGAGTAGCCTTATTGCTTTATGGGTGGCGTGATCTTTTGGACTTAACCTAGCCTTTTCTAGGTCAAGGGGCTTAGCAGCAATAACAATAAATAAAAACATAAAAAGGCATTGCCTTTAAATATGGGACAAAAACATATTTTAAGACATTTTGCCTCAACTTCTGGGCTTTACTAGTATTACATTAATAAGTAACAACACTTTGTGCAAAGGATAAGGAAAATCTTAAGCACAAATTCTCTAATAATATATGTTCTGTTTCATGTATTTAATATATTTAGCACTCTATACACCATGGTTAATAAGTTTCTTGACATGATGGTTTTAACTATGACTTAAACTACCACATCAAAAATTATCCATCAAAAATCGAATTTGAGTACTTAAGTTAATTATAAATGATTTCTTGTTATGCCATAAATTTCAAAATAATAAGTCAAAAATAAGACATGCAGTAGTTTGATATGCAGTGGAAATAACCAAACGTCTCTAAAATATCACTGTTTTTATAAGTTTTTAGATTACAAATAACAATTGAAATAATTGCTATTATATATGTATAAGACATACTATATTTTCAGGTGTACATATATATTACATTAAAAATGTTCATATTAAGTTTAGATATGTGTGAAATGTGTAAATCACACGAGAACTTTGAGTTTTCAACTGTCACAATACATTTTTTACACATTATGTAATATGTATCTAAAGAAAGTAACAAAAACATTGAAAAAAGTATTAAAAGTAAACAAAAGTGTTTATCATTTAGATCTTTAAAATGTACACAACAACTTTTTGAAATGGGATTAATAAAATGCAAACAATTTTTTTTTTAATTTAAATAATCTTTAAAGAAAGAGGCTTCCATTATTATTTTAATGTGTTTTAATTTTTATGATTTTGCGTTTTGTTATTGCTTAGTATATTGTGTTTTATCATCATTCTATCTTGTCTTGAATTGGAATAAAAAGTACCTTGCCTAAATCCGGCCCATTTTCAAACAAAAGTAAAAGTAATACTGTTTAACCAAAACAATTATGGCAATATTAAAATATCCTATAAAAAGTATATTTCTTTAAATATTTTTAAAAACAAGAAAGCATTTTAACTTCTGTGCTTTCAATATCTTTTTGGCAACCCAATTGTCAAATATAATCTTCATTCATGAAAATTTCATTTTAAAACATTAATTTTTGCAATTTCTGAAATTTTAAATATTGCTTCATAATATTCTAAAGTTGATAAAAAATATTGCTTTATTAAGATCTGACATTGCTTTTATCTCAGCTCACTCAATCAGTATCATAATAAATAAAATTAACCACTTTTGAATTTTTCAGATAGGATTTTCTAATAATCAAATGAATTTTAAAATAAACTTCTTAAATAAAATTTATTTATAATACACTCTGTTGCAAAAAAAAATATATGCACATAAGAAATTAAGCTACAGCCACGAAACTGGGCATGTAAATGTCATTTTAAGAGTTTTGCAAATGATCAAACTGTCAGTGCCAATAATGTTATATAACTCATGCAATGTGCATAAGAACGACCAGTGTTTTCACTCACAGGCACTCACAGGGAACTGGATTTTCTGCTTGATATGCAATTTGTGTACAAAGATGCCTTTGAGACATACTTGATGGTGCTTTGAAGAATTGTCGGATTTGGAGAGAGGTCATATCATAGGCCCGAGAGAAGCTAGTTGGTCCAACAAACATATTAGTCACCATTTCGGTCAGATCAATATGGTAATTGCTTGATGTTGGCAACAGGGGATCAGAGAAGCCACATGTAACCATTGTAGAGGCCCAGGATGCTTCAGGCAGATAACTGCTCATGAGGATCGTGCAGTCAGGAGAGGAGCCACTTCCACGCCAATGGCATCTCTGTCAGTCATTCAAAGACATTTGCCATTCTTCATGCATCTTGTATTACTATTCAGAGATGACTGGCAGAAGGTGGAATTAGGTGCCGACATCCATTAAAGGCATCTACCACTTACGCCTCTAGGTAGAGCCGTCCGAATTAGTGCTGAGCTTGGTCAACCTGGAGAATGCCCTGTTGGAAGTATGTTGTCTTTAACAATGAATCTCATTTCTTTCTCAATGCTGATGACTGCCATATATGTATGTGGAGGACTGGCCATCATACCAATCCTTCATTTGAAATCAAGTGGCACATGGCCGTCACACATAGTGAGAGCCATCTCGTGGGACAGTTGATCTCCTCTAATTGTGTTGCAAGCCAGTCTGATGACTCACTTGTACATCGGCAATATTATGCAGCCAATTGTTCTGCCTGTGCTGTTAAGCCGCCCAGGTTCCATTTATCAACAAGACAATGCTTGACCACATACTGCATGACTTTATCAGCAATGTCTTTGAGGATTTAATACTCTCCCATGACCATCCAGGTCCCCAGATTTATCACCAATAGAACACATCTGGGACATACTTAGATGGTAATTGCAGCTTTCCCAGAATACTACTAAATTAGCTGACCAGTTGCAAAATTTGTAGCAGAATCTTCAGCAGAGGAAGGACATAAGCAACTTAATTCACTCTATGCTGCACCGAATATCAGGTTGTATAGCAGCCAGGGGAGGATTTTACACTTACTAAAATATCAACTTCTTATTACCACCATTTCTTCATAAAACAGTTTTTTGCTCCCAGATTTTAATCATTTGCATATATATCTTCTCAAATGATACATACGTGCCAAGTTTCATAGCTATAGCTCAATTTTTTATGGATGCATAATTTATTTTGCAACAGAATGTATTTATCATCAGTTTGCACAGTTGGATTGAGAGAAAAACTTATAAACCAATGTTTTAGGATGATGGGACGAAATCACAAAATATTAATCCTAAAGAAGGCATCTCTGTATGTTGAGCTTTATTATTAAAAATAAATTGCTACAGTTATTAGTTTATAAAAAGTAAATACAGTGACCGCCGCTTATAAGAAACACGTTCGTTTCGCTCGTTTTGTTTCTTATAAGCAGTTGTTTCTTAAATCCGGAAATTTTTTAAATATCGTTCTTCCATTGTAAATACTAACTATTGAACACAGTTTTACAGAATTTAAAAGATAAATGTATATAAGTAAAATATTAGTACGTACATAATACATTTGTAAATTAAGTTTTGCATTCAAAAATATTTCTCATTTTACAAATTAAGCCTTACAACTTAAATTATTATCTATATGCATATAGTATGCAGTTAAATAAGAATAAAAAGTAAAACTCATAGGTCGTTCATTTATGTATAAGAGCATAGTACATTTTCATACATACCGTAATCTATTACTGAAGAATAGCAAAAAACTTATCCAGTATTGTTTGTGCTAACGAGTCTGTGATTAGTTTACGTACATCCATTTCTAAATCATAAAACAGTCCATAAACTTTTTCTGATGCCCCTCTGTGTTCAAGAGTTTTTCTAATTATAGTTAGGGCTTCTCGCGACTGTTTGGCTGTAGGAAAATTTTCTTCTTGTGGAACGTCGTCTTCATTTTCTTCTTCATTGCAAACATTCTGAATTTCCGCACTATGTCATCATCATTGTTTTCTTCAGATGTTTGTAAATTTTCGTCGATGTGAATCCATTCTTCGAAAGGTGTTCATCTTCTGCTGGTATGGCAACATTATTTTTCAAAAATCCTGCTTTACGGAAGCAATTAAAAATGCATATGTCAGAAACTTTTTTCCATGAGCCTGCGATCATATGGATAGCATCAAGCAAGGTTGTTTTCTTGCTTATTGACTACACGGAGGTGGAGAATCATACTTTTTAAGTAAACTTTGCTTTTCAAGCAAAGTAAGGGTTTGCGACATGCTTCACTAGCAAAACATAAAATGACTAACTAAAGCTGTACGAATCTTATTTGAGTGCATAAGCAAAGATGCCTTTCCTTATCAGTACGTTTCCTTAACTGCCAAAAGATTAAAGCTCGTTTCTTACTGGTTTGGGGTTGTACTCCCCAAGTCTTTCTGCGGAGAAATCCTCTGTCATCCTTTGTTACATAGCAAACTCCCACCCCCTCCCCGTACGCCCAGAGACAAGAGATAACAACTCGTCCTTCAGTTAACCTTAAACAAATCGATTTTTTTTTTTTACACCAGCGTCGGAAGGAAATCAACAAATTTTCTGTAGAAAACTGTTTCTTATAAGCGGAATCGTGTTTCTTATAAGCGACACAATTTTAATGTTAAAACGAAGTTTGTATTTGTTTCTGTCGTTTTGAGTCTTATAAACGGCTGTTTCTTATAACCACTGAATCTTATAACCGGCGGTCACTGTATGTCTAATGTGTGAAGTATTAAGTTTAACTTCAAAACATTTCTTGCTACCAGTCCTCTCTTTTCTCAGAATTGTTACATTTGCTCCAATCTTTATTTAAGTTAAAAAATCTGATTTGGGCAGTATATGACTTTCCCTAAGTAATGCAATTAATTTACTTATTTCACAGTAAAAAAATGATGTATAAGATCTATAGCACAATGTCTTTAATGTTGAATTGTACATTTAACACTTTACCGGATGGCAATATATAAAGCTATTTTGAATGAAATACCCAAGCTCATATTTCACACAACTCTAAATTAACAATTATTGATATTGATAGCATCCTTAATAATGCAATATAGTGCATATATTAAAATATTTTAATTAATTCATCTATTTGTTATCATTTTTGTTAACTTAGCGCCGTTTTTGCAATTTTAACTATATTTTCATCAATCTGACAAAATATTGCCAAGGTGGCGATATTCCTCTACATTAGTCACCAAGTTCACCAAATTTATCGCCAAGTGGTACAAGCAAATGGAGAAAAGAGCATTTCTTATATTTAATGACTGGTGAAATGTTAAACATCAAAATATGTAATTATTATTTGTATCTTCTCTGGTGGATGGAATGAACTAGATCCACAAGAATGATGTTAACAAATTTATCACAAAATATTACATATGAAAAGTGAACATATTTCATATAGTTTTGCTACTTTTTAAATTTATGTGATTTTTTTGATAAATTTATTTTTAAAAAGTGCAATATCTAAAGAACAGTTCATCAATTGTTTTCTAATGAAAAATTGCGTAAGAAATTATTATTAGTGTAACATTATTGAAGGTTTTGATTTTTTAAAATTTCATTCAAGAATTTGTGGGTCTTCCAAACATTTAATTGCATTTTAAATCAATGGACTTCCAGTATTCACAGATTGTAATTTTTGTACCAAATTTCATTCAAAATTTTTCTTTCATAAGATATCTCCCCCTCAGATTCATGGAAACACACACAGACACAGACATCACCTAAAAAATGATTGATTCGAGTTCAGGTATACTTAAAACATACTCTTCATCGAAAACTCAAATTAAAATTTTCAACACCATCACAATACTTTCATTATACATTATACTATGTATATATATATGGAAAAAGTATAACTCCTGTTTTAAGATAATTTATGTATGGTTGAAGCATTGCTTCATTTTGATTAAGAGCTTTTTATTATAATTATATGTGTTTATGCATATATAAAATATTTTTTAGGGTTTGGATAGTTTATATGATGATGTGGCGGCAATGAATGATTGTTGTGTGGATATGATGTCTCGATTAAAAGTAAGTATTCATGATGTAACTTTCAGAACAATTAATGAACTAGAAGATATCATCAAACACGAGATTAAAAAATAAAAAACAATGGCAAGATTGTCATTAATATACAATATGTTCAAGGGATTATCATCAATCCAATGAACCAGAAAAAGTAAAAATCCATAATAAATTTAAAATTAATTAAAGCCGAAAATATACAATATCATCAGTGAGTGCATTCACATTCTAATTTTCCAATGTTATTTTCAACAAATCACCTTGTAGCATTGTAACTGTGTACAATAAGGTTATGTATCCCAAAGAAAATTCCAAAACTACATTAACAAACAAGAAAGATCAATCATGCTTAAAGCATTAATTATGAAACACTTTCCAACTTCAATGCAGTTTTATTTAAACATCTCTAAAATGCAATATATTCCTCGGTAATATTTTAAAATTTATCACAATACTACATTAATTTATTATATTTGTAAACTTAAACCTTCATCGAAAAAAATGAACTTCATTCAAATGACGGCATTGAGATATAAATTGCCTGGTTTAAACATCTCTAAAATGTGATTCATCCCTCGGTAATATTTATAAAATTATCATAATGCTACAGTAATGTATTATATTTGAAAACTTCATGGAAAACAACTGAAATTCATTCAAATGACGTCATAGAAAAAATAACACGCCTGGCACTCTCTATAAAAGCAGCATTTCATTCATAAACATTTTCCCATTCATCACAGTACTAAAATAATTTATTTTATTTAGAAACTTAAGACCATGGAGGAACAAGTAATTAAATTCTATGCTTAAAACTTCATCGAAAAAAATCGTCCTTCTCTCTGTAAAATCAATGAATATATCATTCATATCAGCTATGTAGACTCCATGAGCTAAATAATTTTGCGTTAAAGAAATACAGCAATTCTTATACAACTCATTCTACATATTTTGCTGTTTACATTTTACATAAGTGAAAAATAGGCTTCGTTGTAGAAATAATCAAATTTGGATGATCATTTAAACTCAAATATATTGTAATTGCATTGTTTCAGTATGTAGATGCACAGAATTTAAGCAAAAATAAAGCGGTTTTAGGATGGATACAACACTCAATATGAATTAAAAAGAACTTTAAAAATCATGATTTTGAGACAAGATGGATGCCATATTTCATTTTGAAGTAGATCACGTGATCTTTTCATATCATGGTTGCATGATCGCTTCATATAAGAGGTGTAATTATTATTTTAATTTTTATTTAAAAAACTACTGAATATATTTTGCTGAATTTTTTTTTATATATTTTATGGAATAATTTGAATATTACCTAAAATTTTCGAAGCAATTTGTGAATTTTAAATCTGCTTAAAAAATGTTTGAAAAATTAGGTCCCATAGGGTTCAATGTATTTCATTTTTTCAATCCGGGTTTAATCCAAAACTAATTGGGTGATATTATTAATTTATATTCCCATAGGTCCTACAGACCGTCTGAACAACATACTAAAATTTCATTTTGATTAAGGTATTTTTACGGCAGTTATCGTGCTAACGGGCAGACAGACAGACAGACAGAATGAACAAATGCATAAACACTTTTCAACTTTGTTGTAAAATGTTAATAAAAGGATATTTTTATCAAAATTATCTTAAATAAAATTACATACTCGCCGCATGGTAAAATAAAATCACGATCAATCCCTGTTGCCATTCTCATACAAATAAAATTTTATTTCACCAAAATAGTGTTTATGTTAGAAAAATAATGTTATTATAATGAGATATGATAAGCCATTTTTAAATTATAAGTATAACAATGATTTTAGTGATATATAGTAAATGTAATTATTGTTTAATTTTAAAGAATGAATAAGATAATATATAAATTATAGAAATTATTATAGGTGTTACAAATATCATAAATTGTAGACTTATGTTTAAAAAAATTATGAAATAACAATAAAAATTTAGAGGTTGATTATTATTATTATGTTTAAGATATATGCATAAGTAATTAGCTCATATATTATCTATAGATAAAAAAAATATGATTAAAATATTTATTCAGTTAATTTTATTTAAAAGACATCACATAACTATGATTAATTTTTCTTTTTTTGGCAGCAAAAATCCAGAATTTTGTGGGTTTTCAGTTAAAAGTACTATTATATGTATTATATAAAGCTTTCATTTCTGATTCTTAGTTTATATGATTATTTCTTTTTAGATTTTCCTTTACCACCTTTTAGTCTTTTAGTATCTGTGTTATTTTTAACTTCTCATTTTAGATTTTTAAGAATTAATGTTGATATATTATCATTTACTGTCTTTAAAATTATGTTTAACTAGAACAAATTACCTGGCGTTGTCAGGGTCCTAAATAAGTGTATACTACTTGATAAGTCCTAAATAAGTGTATATAAATGATTGAATAAGTGCTCGCTGTACTTAAATAATGCATTTGAACACAAATTCCCAGGTCCTAAATAAGCATAGACTATATCAATAAAACAATTTTAAATGATTTTGATCTGGAAATTATATGCTCCAAATTGCACCATTTTCACCAAAAGCATAAACAGAAACAAATGAGGGGAGAATGTTTGGGAAATGTTTGAAGTAAATGTGCAAAGGTCGTCTACAACCAAATGTTGGGGGAAAGTTGATATGGAAGAATCAAGTATGGTATCAAAATTGATAACAGTTTGCAAGCTTCAAAAAATTATAATTGATAAAAGGGTGACTTTAGGAAATTATTTTTTAACACTTTACAACTTAGTTGAAAAGTGTTTATAACTTTGTTTATTCTGTCTGTCTGTCCATTAGCATGATAATTACTGCCGTAAAAATGACTATCAAAATGAAATTTTAGTATGTTGTTCAGACGGTCTGTGGCACCTATGGGAATATAAATTAATAATATCACCCAATTAGTTTTGGATTAAACCCTGGTTGAAAAAATGAAATACATTGAACCCTATGGGACCTAATTTTTCAAACATTTTTTAAGCAAATTTAAAATTCACAAATTGCTTCGAAAGTTTTAGGAAATATTCAAATTATCCTTTAAAATATATAAAAAAAAATTCAGTAAAATATATTCGTATATTTAATAGTAGAATATAGGCAATGTAATGTAGAATGCAGGCAATATAATGTATATTTAATAGTAGAAAGTAAAATGTAACGAGGAAGGGCTGGAAAAGTAGAGCTTGGAAAGGCCAGGATAAGGAAAATAAATCAATGAATAGTATATCTGCCAGAAATGTCTTCAAGGGCACATTCTAGACAGATATACTAAAATCCCTTGTTTCTATGATTGCATAAAAACATGTGGTTTAAATTTTATGTAATCTGTGCCCAATAACGGAATAAATGAGATTAATAGAAAAACGACCCAAGAGGACAAAATTCAACTTAAAAAACATAAAATACCACCTAATCCTGAAAAATATAGCGCATAAATGCACAAACATGCAAGAAAAGGGCAACTCACATGTCTGAAGTATGCCAGCATGAATAATCTTCATAGGAGTTCACCACGTGATTCAGCTTGAATGCTTATTATGCGAAAAACTGCAATGGAATGGAGCAGACCAGAGAGAGTGGAAATAGCTGTACATAATTTCGGTGAGACAAACCCAAGAGTTCAGAAACTAACCGAAAAGTGATCAAAAACATTTAAAGTATGGATAACACTGTTTTTTGGAGCCGTAGCCTGTTTTGGTTTTATTTGCTTTTTAGATATCCACCTTAACAGTTTTATTAGTGTTTTAAATTTTTTTCTTTACATGCCAAGGCAGTTTTTTTTTAAATTTTGCACGTTTTTTGTGTAACCAAAATTACTGTTTTTGTAATATTTGCACATTATTTTTGCCCGTCGGGGCAGTGTTTATTTTATGGTGTTGCCACTACTATTGAGTATCGTACTTATACTGCGATCTACAAATAAGGTGGGAAAATTGTACATATAGCATAGACTTTTGAGATGATTAATATGCGATAGTATACATTTATTACTATCCAGGTGTTTGATGCGGAGCAAATAACTAATGATTAGATTTTTAAAAACTTGGTTACTAAGGCAAGAAATTAAGAAATAATGAGGGAAGAATTTTACATTAAATTTAAATTGAGGTCTCTTATTATAAATAGTAGTAATGAGTTACTTTGTATATAAATTGTAATATCAAGATAATTTACAGATTTGGAAGGGTGGGATTCATTGGGTATTAACTCAAGATTGGATGGATGAATATTAAGTGTGGGTAAAGAATCATGTGCAGTATGAAAACAAAGAAAAACATCATCAATGTAGCAAAAAATAGAAATGTTATGTGTAGAAAGTGTGGAGTGTCTTTCGTAAAAGTAAAGATAAATATTGGCGAGCATAGAGCTACTAGTGGATCCTTGTGGTACTCCAATCGTTTGGAGGTATACAGCATTACCATGTACAAGATAGTTGCAAAAAAGAACAAAATGCAATAAATTATTAAAGGTAGACAAGTCATATTTAGTAAGCATATTTAATTTGAATCGATCAAAGAATTGTTTAATGACAGAAAATAAATCTTTAATGATGATGTTATTAAAGAGATCTTTAAAATCTAAAGTTTGGATTGAATCAATGCTAGTAAAGGATTTCAGTTTTTGAATCAGTTCATAGCTGTTTCTGATGATGCAATGTGGTTTTTTGGAAATTTCATGAAATAGACTGTTTAAGACTTTGAGACATTTTTTATTAGCTTTTGTTGCATAGGAGTTATGTCCACTGGTAACTGTTCTAAATTTTACTGGGTCCATGTGAAATTTGAGTATGATTACTAAATATGGAATGTTTAAATTTTGATAAGTATCAAAAAATTGTTTGTACTTGGAAATAAGTTTTCGTTTTAAATCATGTATGGTTGTCTTTTGCAATTTGAAGGTATTTATTTGATTTAAATTGGATAATAATGTTTTAATGTAGAAATATTTGCAGAAAATAGCATAGTTCGATGCAGCTTTGTCAACATACATAAAAACTAAGAATTGTCGCATATGTGTAATGGTTTGTTTTAATTTTGATAACTAAAAATTTGACTTTGGGATATTCGTATGTGATAGCATAAATTGGACCTGGGGTAAAATTTTAAATTTCCAGACACAAAAAGCTTCCATTGGTGTGGAATGTGTAATGCACATTTTATAGATGAATTTATCAAGATCAAGGGGGAGAGAGTGTTAAGGATAGATTTAGGATAATTTTAGAAGGTAGTCTATATTTAGTTCCATATGACATAATGAGTTTTAAGGAAGGATCAGTGATTATATCTAAGTTGCCTGTTAGTACATGACCAAAATGGATATTTATAAATGGTTACAGTGCAGAGAAATGACAATTACATAGATTACTTTTATCTATTGGAGCTGAGGAGGATGGATCAGTAGATTTTGAAACATGATTATAGTTAGAAATAAGTCTACTGAACAGGATATTATATTTATATGATTTAACGATATTGATATTTTTTATTGGAAATTCATGTGATAGGTGATGGAAAAGTTGGGTGACATTGAAGGAATCAGTGATGAGGTTTGAAAAGTTTATTACACAATAAAAGTTAGAGGGAGGGATAGCAGGTTGAACATCAGCTGGCATTAAGCTACAAATGAGATAATGGGCTCTGGTGACAATTAAGTCATATGTATATGAAATAATAAAGATAATAATAATAAAGATGAAATAAATTAGAATATTTGAAGAGAAATAGTGATGCATTCATAACAAACAGTAGAATTCATTTACTAACTAGTAGATATAATTTTAATTGTACAGTTATTTAATACATTTGTATTGTTAATTTTAGTAGTTTATTTGCTTGGTATTTTATATTTAAACTCTTTGAACATTTATATATATATATATATATATATATATCCTATAAAATACCACAATCCAAAGTATAATATAAAAGGTGAAATGAGTATAGGCGCGATTTGCAGCTCTTAACACTCATCTCAAAAATATTACAAAAGAAAGATCTAGGAAATGTACAAGGAATATTATGAACCACAAGGAACAACAGAAACAAATAAAGGAGTGCAAACGGGGTATCAGTAATGTCTAGGGGGATTGTGACCCCTATACCTGGTTAAAGCGTGCTTTTATTCCCGGGAAACACTCCCAGAAACAACCAATCGCCCGAAGCAGCTCCAATCCGTGCGTACAGGAAAAACAGAATCCTAAGGGAATATCAAATCCATAAAATCAAAAGAGAAACTATATAAGAATCATAGGATTTCCCTAATGAAAAAGGGGATCCAGAGTCCATACACATATAAGAATTAAAAGCACAAAGTTACAGTGAAGGAAAAGATTCCAAATAGTCAATTGGCAACAAGTCTTGGAAATTAGCATAAATTACATCATCATTACGCAGTTTTTTACAAAATGCTAAGTAATAAGTTTTTAGAAAGCCTATAGGAAAACCGTTCTTTAATGCTTCCTTTATCAAATGTCTTTCACATATATTTCGCTGTTCATTGGTAGAATTTAATTTACCATATCTTACAAAATGATTAACAATCAAATTTCTCATTACGCCAATACTCATATTACTACTCCAAGGAGTGATGTAATTAATATTACAGTTGAAACTTTTACGTTTATCATACATTCTGTAACATAGATGATCTTGAGGATTTCTATATATTGAGATATCCAAAAATACCACTTCACCATTATTTTCTACAGTTTCAATAAGTTCAAGGTTACTGGGGTAAAAAGTAAAGTCAAATTGAAAATCTTTATCAAGATGGCCGATCAAGATGTCATCCACGAAACGGAAATACATAATCTCATTGAGAACATGTGTACCGTTTTCATAACTGTATAAATATAAATATATATATATTATTAATATATATATATACATTATTAATTATATATATATATATATATTATTGATATATATATATATAATTATAACACCAATTTTATTGGGGATTTGTATTTTCTCCCAGCTTTTTCTATAATTTGCTTTTACTTTAAACTATTTACTTTGTATTCATGCATTGAATTATATGATATATTAAATAGACTTTTATATTTTGCAGACAACTAAAGCACAGACTCATGATTTGATAAATGAAACAACGAAACTTCAAGCAGAAAGGTATTTTTCTAGTTATTTTATCTTGCATAATAAAAAATGGTGTCTGTATGTCTGTGTCATCTATACCAGAAAATTGAAGCTTCAGACAGTGGGAAAAATTCAGTATAAAGGTACTTCAGGTCCCAGGATAATATTGGTCATCAAAATTTTTTTTAATTCAAATTAGTGGAATTTTTAATGTCAAAAATCACATTTGCCACCATTTCATCAAATTAAATCTTTAAAACGATATAATAAAGACAATCAAGGTTGGTAAAAAAATGTCTTTAATATTATCACCATCTATGGTGTACATAAAATTACAAATCGAGTGTGCTTTCGGATGTCACTATGTCCTTCATCAGTGGTTAAGTAAATGGTTTAAGATATGACTGACATGAGCTCTTATACACAGCTTACAGCCATGAGACAAGAGTTGCATATTGATCTTTGTAAAATCCGATACATTTAAAAAAGTATTCAAATTACAATATGCATAAACAATGGTAGATCATAAAATGAAAGGCAGCCAATAAATGTATCTTCAAAAGCAAAGAAAAATGGACTATATATATAGAAATTTATACTAGAGTTTAACACGCAGTGAGATGAGAATGAGACACCATGTGTAACTAAGGGTCTGAACGGAATCAAAATTACAAATAGAGTCGCAATAAATATGCATGTAAAGGGATTCAAAAAGTAAAATATTATAGGGTTTGTTGCAGATAATTTTCAATAAAATCTTTTCCACTATTCGTTATAGTATATATATATTCGTTTCCACTATTATTTATCCTAAAACTAATCTTACCCTTTTTCTGACCTCTTACCATATAAATCAAGTCTTCCATCTGGTGATTTTTCATCCTCTGATTCAATTTTGCTGAGAATTTAGGTTTAAACTTGCCCATTCCATTGTTACCTCTTTATTTAGTCACATTTATGCTGATAAATTTAAGGATAGGAGTAATTTCCTGCACCAGAGTGGGGGTGTATGTTGTCCCCCTTTTATCTCCTGATAATAAATAATAAGTTCTATATTGGTAGTACTAAGCGTACCGTCAGTATTCGTTTATCTGAACATGCTCGCTATATTAAAAATAAAATAGATCTACTACTCTTTCCCATTTTGTTATTAATGATAACTTTACCCCTATTTTTGATAAAACTTTTTTTTTAATTAGCTGCAATAACCCCCGTAATATTTTACTTCTTAAATCCCTTTTCATTTATATTTATCGTGACTCTATTTGTAATTTT
Source organism: Amaurobius ferox (assembly GCA_951213105.1). Taxonomy (NCBI): domain Eukaryota; kingdom Metazoa; phylum Arthropoda; class Arachnida; order Araneae; family Amaurobiidae; genus Amaurobius; species Amaurobius ferox. The sequence goes on along the minus strand of OX578137.1, from coordinate 155,455,293 downwards.
GATCCTGTTCAGACCCTTACTTACCCATGGAATCTCATTCTCGACTCACTGCGTATTAAACCCTTGTATAATTTTCTCGATATGTATTCCATTTTTCTTTGCTTTTGATGACACGTTTCATGGGTTGCCCTATATTTTATGATCTACTATTATTTATGTATTTTGTAATTTAAATATTTTTTAAGTGTATCGGATTTTATGACAATCAATATGCAAATTTTGTCTCACGGTTGCAGGCTGTGTATAATGTTAGGCTCATGTTAGTCTCATCTTAAACCATTTACTTTGCCACTGATGAAGGACATAGTGTTGTACAGAAGCACTCTGGATTTGTAAGTTTATGTACATGATGATGATAATATTAAAGACACTTTTTTACCAACCTTGGTTGTCTTTATTATACCATTTTAAGGTTTTTGCTAAATTGGCATGTTTTCATACATTTTGATTAAATCTTTAAATCAAATAAAAAATTTTGTACAAAAAATTGTTAAAAATTTCTTTTACCTTTAACTTTAAAAGTATTAAGATAAATTATTATTTTCAATTCTTATACTAACTATTTTCAATACAATTTCCAGTGGTAAATATCAATCGTGTATATATAAAAAATAATTTACAATATGATGTCAATAAACCTTGTTCATGGGTATAACATTTTGTATGGCAGTCAAATTTTACTTATTCATAATCACAAAGCCCACCTGAAGGAGGTATTCCCCGAAATGTGGTATACACTTCCACTGCAGAGCAATATCTATACCAGTTTTATGCTTAATGGAATAGTTCCTATGCCTTTTCCAGATTTAGAAAGTGCCCCTTATATGGGAGTTCTGTAACTATGACCATAGCCATTACATCCATGTGTAGCCTGAGCTAAATTTGGGAGAATCTGGAGGTGGGTAGAGTATAAGACTGAATTTGTCAGTTCCCAAAGAGGCTAAGGAAATTGTGACATATGAGTTTCTTTCTGCCATTGCAGATATTATCTATTTTATGCCCACAAACACTTAATAAGCAGGAAACCAGTCTGTGGACCAATCTAGAATCTAAATGAGAGTGTATTCCAAATATTTATTTATTGTTTTAAGTCATGTTCTGTATTTGGTGCCTATTCTTATTCAAATGTTTGTGTTCATAACTGAACTTATCTGTATAATACTTTTTTATTAATGATATTTATTTTGACAGTAGAAAAATATTTTTTCCTCAGATTTTCCTAAATGTGTTATATATATTTCTTTAGTCAAAAGATTCAAATGAAGCAAGAAGTTGCCCAAGCATTTCTAGATACATTTCATTTGAAACCAGATGAAGTTAAAGTTTTAAGAGGAACCAGGGATGGCAGTTTAGACGAGGTAATATTCTAACTGAACTTTGAACTTAAATATAGATAATGAAAATATTAAATATTATTTTTGTTATTTTTTTAGTATGAATATCATATAGAAACATTAAACATAAATATGTAAATAACATTTAGAAGTTCTCATTTTATGCACCTTAATTTAGTATTGTGCATTCACCCATTGCTTATCAATGTTCATTAAATGCTTTTATAATTATAAAAAAACTATTATTTTAATGTATAAAACTACTTATTTAAGCTCCAATCAAATGATTTATAAAACTAAACGTCAAGATTTTACTCATATATTTTCATATTTAAAAAATTCCTTTTTCTTGAATTTATATTGAAAGAGGATTCTCTTACTATGGCAACCATCTAATCGTTGTATGCAAAGTCTCAGAATATGTGTATGAATGTAATTGTAGCTTTTTCAGGGTCCCCAAGTTAGTTTTGTGCAGAGTATAGTGATTGAATTCATTTATATATATGTGTGACAATGATATAGGAAATTGAATTTGACTTTACTACATTTATTGATATTTGGCTACTTTTATGGCATTTGCTACATTTGACAATATTAATGTTAAAACCTAAGACTGGCACATGCTAGCTTTATGTGACAACTTCGGTTAATTTATTGCATCTGTCACATAGAAAGTCATCTCAGTGAATCATATTTATTCATTTAAAATATTTTTTTTTTAATATTTTCATGCTTAATGCCTATTGTTATATTTTTATTTACCAACTCATTCGAATTTTACCTAGAATAAACTTATTGTTGTCTCCCACTACATGAAGTTGAAAGGGAGAAAAATGTATGTCTGAAATTACTCAAATGCTTTCTCTATTATGGGCACCATTGAATCTCCTTATCCATTGTTTTTTTAAAGCATTTGCATTATAAATTTTTAAATATGTTTAAATAAAGTTCTAATTTAAAATGTTATTCTAAAGGGAATAAGAAAACGTTATAAAATGAATTATTTTTCATAATAAATTCAAATTCTATTGCTTTTCTTTTTTATTTTAAGAATTTCTTCAAAGCTTTGGCTAAAGTGAAAAAAATCCACAATAACTGTAAAGTTCTTCTAAGGAGCAGCCAGCAAACAGCTGGGTAAGTGTTTTATGACAATTTTCAGATCTTTTTATATATGAATGCATAAAGGAAATTATTTTAAATTATTGTTACTGCTTAGCCAAAGTGATCATTAAGTGCACAAAATGATAATAAGTGCACAAACAAACCAACTTTACTTAAAAGTCTCCAGCTCAAGTCATTTAGTACTGCCTTATGAGCTTTTGCTATAGTGTAACCCAGTGCTAATTTTGTTCAATTTTGACGAAACGCACTGAGATAGGGAGTACTATAACAAATGCTCATAAGGCAGTATTGAATGCCTTGAGCTGGAGATGTCTTTATCTCAATGCTGTGATACTGGCCTGCCATGCTTTGGCCCCGGGATCAAATCCTGGCACCATCAAATTGGTGATATTACTTTCTCTATAAATTTATGATGTAAGTAAAAATCCATCAATGTTATGATTTTTTTTATTAAAATTTGGAAGATTGCTTGATCACAAAGGTTTGCTTATATTATACTAGATTTTTTTTTCTATTTTGTGGTTTCACTGTCATAGTTCTAAATGTCTACACATTTATGATAACTTTTCAATACTGTAGTACATCAAAGTAATAAAACTAATTCTTGTTTCTTTATAAAAAGGAAATTGCTTTCTATAGATTTTTACGTATAAGGTCTGACATATGCATTTCTTTGTCAATTGCTATGCAGAAATGAGGGAGTGTGCTTAAATTGGAGGTTTAAGTAGCATGTAGTCAGTTTATGTTTAAAATATTTTTATTCAAAAATACATCTGATTTGTGAGATTTCTCTGGCATTTTTTTTAAATCAAAAAATATAATATTTTTATGGTAGCAAATATACCTATGTGATTAACTTCTATAGCTTAGTTTAGTATATAGAAGTTACTAATCTATAGAATTTATAGACATCTATAGATTAGTTTAGCTATATCTGCTTAGTTTAGCTATTTATATTTGTTTTAATATATGATTCCCTTTTTCCGTATACAGCATTGAAATAATGGAGTCCATGGCTTTGCAACAAGAAGCTGCTTATGAACGTTTGTACAGGTGGACTCAAAGTAAGATTCCACTGTTAAGATTTGAAAGTGGATATTATTTTTTCTTATTTTTCTAGTGTCAATGCTGTTATTGTGCTGTTAAGATTTGGAAGTAAATATTAATTTTTTTTTTCTTCTCATGTTCTCTGCTTAAAGTCAATGCTGTTATTGTTATAAATTTAAAGAACTGTAAAGCAGTATTTGCTTCTAAATATTTTTTTACAAATATTTTCGGTTTAATCATTATATTTGTTGTATTATATTGGCTTATTTATTGTATTATATTTCATGTGCATAATAGCTTTACTAAATTCTAATTCCGTAGAAAATTGGTTATTATTTCCTTTCTCTTACAATTTCTTAAACATGTTTCTCTTCTCCTCCAAAAGCACAAAAGTTCTTTATTTTCTGTCCTGTCAGAAATTTATAAAAGTAATTCACAGCACATCAATAAATATTTTGTTTATAATATACTTTCCCTTCTGCATGTAAGTAAGTGCAAGCATAAGTATAATCAATTAAGAACATTTTTAATAAAAGCAAATACTATTGTATAAATTTTAATCCTGTGTTTCTAAAAGTTAAATGAGATGATATTTAAAGCACTTCATTTTGGTATTTCTAATTTCAAAGTCATGTGTACATGAAACATATCAAAGTTGATCTAAAACTGTGTTTTTCAAACTTTTGGTTGTGGAACTCTTTAGAATTTAATTTAATGGCGGAACCTCATAATGAGAAAAAGTCCTTTGTGATCCGAATTATACATTCAAATTTTACTTATTTTTTTTAGTTTTAAGAAAGTTTACATGAAACTATCATGTTGTGGAACCCTGGAATACTATTACGAACCCCAAACGTTCTGTGGAACACACTTTAAAAAATACTAATTTTAAATGTGTATCTGGGTGCTAATCTAAGTCCTTAAAATTTCTTATATTTGGTTTATAGAATAAAAAATTTGAATTACTTTGTAAAATCATAGGTGTACTTTGTATAAAAGCTATCTATCATATTTTAATTTCTTGGAACTTTTGAGAAATATTTTAAGGGAAAATTACTTTGCAGGTGAGTGTCGACTCCTCAATGTTGAGTCTCCTGAACTTAGTCCTCTTCTCAGTCAAGCTATGGAGAGTTTACAGGATAGGCCTGTTCTCTTTAAGTATTCATTGGATGAGTATGCCAATGCCCGCAGAGCTGCAGTTGTTAGATCTTTCATAGATGCTCTGACCAGAGGAGGTATACTTTTGGAAATTTCAAAATGCTAATAAATTCTTGTCTGTTTGCCCTTTTAAAGCACTAAAAATGCCATATAGAGAGTGTCCCAGTCTTATTAATCCTGTTTTTTATTTTGTTCCATTTAAAAAAATTCTTAATGTATAATATCTCATAATGTTTATAATTCCTGTAAATTTTATTATGAGTTTTAACTGCCATCTGAACAATTTTGAAAGCGAATTACTTGCAATAATGATTTAATAAATAATATTGGTTATTTTGTTAGAATATTTAATACATTTTTCTGTTGAATTTTTAACACATTTCTTACCTCAGTGTAATTAAGTGAAATCATTCTCAACTCTATTTTGAGTGTGGCATGCTGCTTTGTACAATACCTAATTTCTGATATTTATTCTTTACCTGTTCATGGGGATATCTGGCAGTAAAGGCAACTGGTAAGTGGCTCTAGAAAGAGATCGTTAACTTGGAGCTAACTCACATTTGGCAGTCAGTGTGTTAATGGTTTTGAGAGCAGTATTTTTACATGTTATTCAAATGTGTGTTAATGGTTTTGAGAGCAGTATTTTTACATGTTATTCAAATGCAACTTTAATCCCCAGTTTTAAGTTATATAAGTTGCAAAAATAGGTCTTGAAAAGTTTTCATGACATAAATAATACTGAAGTTTTTTTTTTTTTTTTTTTAGAATTTCATCTATTTTCATCATATCTGAATTCTTTAATTATTACAACATTATTATTAATATTTATTAAGTCTAAAGGTATTGATAAAGAATTTAGAACTCTAATCATTTTTAGGAATTAATAATAGTGTTGTGAAATGCTTGACCTCGTTAATAATTATTTTATTTCAAAATTTAATTGTCCGCAAATTCTAATTCACTTTCGATTCTAAAACTTGTTCTCAGAAATTTATTCCAAATTGATAAAGCGCCATTTCTGTATTCGGCCCTTTTGGATATTTCCCGCCAGTTTCGGTAAACCTTGGCGTAGTAATTTGTCACGCGTTTTAGTACATGTACTTCGTATTTGCATTTCATATTCCTTAACATTGGAACTCTTTTTCTTTGCGTCATGAACGCGTAATAACATTAAAGATGCTTAAGTCTGTTTTCGGTGAATAGTTTGAATTGGCGATGTGACGCGGACGGGGTAAGACGCGCTTTGCCTACGGAGGCAACAGAATGAGAATTCTAATTCGAAAGTTCTAAGATGTTTTAAATTAAATTAAATGTAATTAAGATTTTATCAAGTAGATCTATTTCGGCGGTGAGATGATGTTTGAGGAATATCTTGTTGAAATTTGATTCTATGAAGTTTTGTTAATGACTTTCGTTTTCAAAGTCAAGTTGCTTGTTCCTGTCATAAAGTAAATTATGTTCGAATTAAATAAATATATTGGAATTTAAAAGTCAAGATTGTTTCGTCTTATTCTTCAAATGCTTTCATCACCTGCATCCCGAGGTATTCATCATAAGTGTGTTCTCGTCGACTATCTCCAATTCCGGAATAATCCGTCATCCCGGAATGTCTGAATACTTCTCGTAGTTTTCGATTTACGAATATAATACACAACGCAAAAGAAGTTCAGTGATGCTTCATCACCACCCAGCGACCACTTATTCCGACCTCTGCCGGTTGTAATTCCCTTGACCTGCGGGAACCGCCACGACACGTGCCACAACATATGATGCCCTCTACGTTCCACAACAAAGGGTGACCGCGACAGCTTATAACAATTGGTGCCGCTCCCATTTCATTACAAATGGTGCCGTTACATCAGAGTCTGCAAGAATGACTCGTACGATCCTGTGGTGTGCCATGAAGGCCTACACCAGCTGTGTTGACATCGGGAGGTCGATTCCCGAGTCGGCAAAGTGAATTTATTTTTTTTTAGCCTTAAAAGTGGAATGCATCTGTGAATTGAAAAGTGGTAAAAGAGGGTGAAATTTATTGTTTTAAAATAAAATAAAATATGTTTTATTGTTAATACCTGTAGAAAGGTAAGTCTTGAAAAGCTGAAAAAAATGGTATATCAGCTGAATATGAAATTGAAATTTTAAATAATATACTTGTTATACTTGAATAATTCTTTTTGCTCATTCATTATTGAAATTTTTGTATTGAATTTATGTTTATTATTGATAGTGTATACATCTAAAAAAAAAAAAAAATGTCGACAAACATAACTAGTGCTTTAAGTTTAATCCCTACATTTGGTGGAGCAGTCGGGGAATCTTTTTCGGAATTTATCACCAAATTCAATAACACTGCCAATTTCTTCCAATGGAAGGAGGAGGAGAAAATTTTTGCATTAAATACCAAACTAATATCGCAAGCAGCAATCGCCCTTAAGCTAAATACTGGCGAAACCTTCGATCAGATCATCAAAAATCTCTCACTGAGATTTAGTACTGGTGTGCCACTTGCAAACCATTGGCAAAAGTTGAATAACATTGATTATAATACACATGATATTTTGATTTTTTTTGACAACATGGAGATAACATTTGGGGAATGTTTCCCAACCAAAGATATTGAAAACATTCGCGACACAATTTTGTTGTCTATTACGATAGATAAACTTCCAACGCACATCAAAAGAGCTGTCCTGGCTAACGATCCAAAAACTTATGCAGAAGCGAAAAGAACTGCCATTCTTGAGCACAATGCTTGGCTCGCCATAACTCCCCAGCCCAGCGAAATGCCTGCAATTGCAAACATGCTGCAGTCACCTGAAATGCAACAATTACAAAGTAAAATTGATTTTTTGGAAGAGGAATTACTAAAATTCAAATTGGAAAATGAAAATTTAGAAAATTGGAAAAAAATTCCAGAGTGTTATTCATGTGGCAAAAGAGGCCATATTCAAAGAAATTGTTTTTTTAGAGAAGATTTCGAACAAGAGAGGCAAGTAACACAGAAACTGAAATCTAATAACCGCCAGAATAAAAGATTCAGACAATTTAGTCAGGAAAGTAGAAGGAATGACAACCTTGAACAACATCCCATTGAAAATCCTTCATATCCTGCATACAATCCAAAAATCAGGGACACAATTGTAACATCACTGACTGATGAAAATTTAGGATCTTTAGAGCCGGTTAGAAATAATATTGGAAATACTTTGGTTACAATAGGTGAACAAGTGATCCCTAGTAAAACACCCATCGTAAATACTTCCATTTTTGGGACAAATGTTCCACTCCTTGTTGACACCGGAGCATGCCTTAGCTTAATTTCAAGGGACATTTTGAAACAAATTCCTTTTAAAGTCCAAATAAATCCAGCTCAATTGACCGTATCACTTGTTACAGGAGACTTTATGCAACTAACTGAAAAAGTCACACTCCCTACCATCATAAATGGAGTTGAATACAAAATTACATATCATTTGGTTAATAATCTAAAATCTCAAAATTATAAAGGAATCCTAGGGATTGACTTTCTTTCTTGCCAAAATTTTATGATACATTGTAATAAAGGAACAATTGAAAATAATGCATCTAATTTATCAGCAATCCCGAAAAGAGAAGTTCCAAAAATTGTACAATGGGAAGATCAATATAATAAAAAAGTAATCCCTGAATCACAAGAAATTATTAAACAAAAAGAAGATAGAATAAAAAGTTTAGAAAACCTACATCTGGCAAACAAGAAAAGAATTGATGAGGGAAATAAAAGATGGATTGAATTAGCAAACTCTTATGAAAAGGAAATATATGATTTAAAAAACTATTGTAAAGGATTAGAAAATGACAATCATGAACTTTCTCAAAATTTAAAGGCAGCTTGCCGAGATGTTAACTTTTTGGAAAACAAACTTTCAAATTTCCAACAAAATTGTTTTCAGTCATATAAAAATAATAGAAAGAACAACCATCAAAGATTTAACAGAAATTTAAGAAATCAGAATCGAAGTAAATCCTTTTATAATACCCAATATGGAGTGAAACCATCTTACCCTCCATTTCAACAACAGGAAAGTAGCTATGGCACAAATAAATTTCGCAGTGAGTTTCATCATCAAAATCCCATAAATCCAAATATAATACAAGGTCAACAGATAAAAGAAGAATTTGAAAAAGCTTTCAATTCAATCAACAATCAGAAATCTCTCAAAACTGACATTGATATTTGTAAACAAGTTGCACAAAGTAATAATCAAAATTTCCATAATTTAGATCTGAGAGTACAACAAAATTCTAATCCTGAAAATAATAAAATGCAACAAATGTCACAACCTTGTATGGATAAATTTAAAAGTGAAGAAAAAGAAAATATAGATGAATCCGTTGAGTCAGATGACTTATATGAAAATCAACCATCTCATGCAGATCAAATGCAACTTTTAAAAGATTTTGAAAAAATTACTGTACAAATTTTAGAAGTACATAAGAAAACACAGAGCATGTATGATACCCAACACTTTAAATCAATTCCACATATTTTGGAAGAGGTAACTCAACTTTTGTGCACACTAGATGCCCTTCAGTTACATGATAATCAATTTGTAAGACAACGTAGAAGATCTCACATAGAACGATTAAATGCTATAGCAGATGATCTCCAAAACACACTAGAAGAACAAAATATGGAAATTTCAAAGGAAGAAAAAGTCACTAGTCCTCTAAATGCTATTAGCATCTGTACTGATAAGGTGAATAATGCATCTAACAGCAAGGAAAAAAATGTTCTGATACCAATTGAGGAAATACAGAAAATCATAAAGGAACAGAAAACTGACTCTCATTGCATAAAAATTCGAAGAGCTGTTGAGGAAGGTAGTCAACCTCCAGCATATAAACATATAAATTTTCTTATATACAACGATGCTCTTTATGCTAAAAACAAGAGGCATAACCATGTTCAGAAATCATTCGCACAGGAAAGATTAGTAGCTCCAAATTCGTGCATACCTACATTATACAAGTTATTTAACACATCCACAAATTCAACCCGATGTGAAATGTCAAAAATTATGTCAGATATCAAAAGAAACTTTTTCGTGCCAAATTTGAAAAAAGGTATGATAAATCTAATATCCAGTTGCGACGTTGAAAGAAAATGTGTGAAACCCAGAAACGTGAAAGTAAACAATTCGCAGGAAAGACATAGTCAGGAGTTGACTGGAAGTTCACACTGGTGCCAAAATCAAATGATTGACTATTCCAAAGTCAGAAAGGCACAGAATTTTCGTGAAAAACCGAAATTCAATATTTTCAGAGGCACTCCCCAACTTCAAGAGTGGAGTTTTCCCAAGACCTCATCTGTGGCAAAACAGCCCAGAATGCAATCGTTTGTGCAGAGAATGTCAACAGCGCAACCATCCCAGCTGAAACCTCTCACATTCACCAACGACAAATATTAAAAGGGAAATGATTCAACATTTTTTTTTGTATATGTCTATTTTTTTTTTTAAAGAAAAAAATAGGTAAATTTTTTTTGTTGTTTATTTTGGAATGGGAAATTGAAAATAATTTTATTAAAGTAAAGAATTTTTTTTATTATAAAGGTTTAAATTAAATTTTTTTTTTGTGAAAAGTGAATTTTTTTTTTTGAGGAAAAATTATATTTTTTTTTCATGGAGTTATAAAAGAACTTTCACATTTTTTTTTGGAAGTCTGATTTTCCACGAATACTCACACTTATTGAACTTTGACCACAGTCAAAATTTTTTTTTCAAATAAAATATGTTGTATTGTTTACGCGCGCATATAATCTGTTTATTTATTTTTGTGATCACAAATTTTTTTTTTAGCTGGCCAGTTATTGTAAATGAATATGTATCAGTATATTAAGTTTTGTTAATGTGATATTGTATATAAATTGTAATAGGTAAAAAAGGAAATTGTATGTAAGTATTAGGATGTCTGAAGATACTACAAATCTTATTGGATGTAAGTAATATTGGTGTAAATGAAATATTGTTACTTGTATTGTATATATATGGTATTTTTTTTTTAAAGACATCTCACCCGGTTAGGTTATTCTAATGTAATTTTTTTTTTGCGCAATGTTCATGACAATCTGATATGCAATAGTGATAAGAATTTTAATTTTTGAATTGAAACACATTGAGGAAAATTTAAAAAAACTCAACCCCCTCACTTTTATCTAGCATGTAAGGACTTCTTTGGTGAAAATGTGTGTATGAATGGGACACAAATGTAGATTGAATGAATCAAATTTTTCACATCTGTCCTTGTTTTCGTTGAATTTCTGGGTTGAGAAATACACATATTTTGGAAATAAGAATTGATTGCATTTGACAATCCTATTTGCATAACAGATCCTAAATTTTTATTTCAAATTTTTTGTGGCATATTTTTTATCCAGGAAATTGTTGGGTTTTTTTATGTCACCGCTTTATTTTTAGGTATTTTTGGAATATATTTTTTTTGGTTAGTCTTTGTTCTGTACCAGAACAAATCCTCGTTTGCGGCGGGGATATGTTGTGAAATGCTTGACCTCGTTAATAATTATTTTATTTCAAAATTTAATTGTCCGCAAATTCTAATTCACTTTCGATTCTAAAACTTGTTCTCAGAAATTTATTCCAAATTGATAAAGCGCCATTTCTGTATTCGGCCCTTTTGGATATTTCCCGCCAGTTTCGGTAAACCTTGGCGTAGTAATTTGTCACGCGTTTTAGTACATGTACTTCGTATTTACATTTCATATTCCTTAACATTGGAACTCTTTTTCTTTGCGTCATGAACGCGTAATAACATTAAAGATGCTTAAGTCTGTTTTCGGTGAATAGTTTGAATTGGCGATGTGACGCGGACGGGGTAAGACGCGCTTTGCCTACGGAGGCAACAGAATGAGAATTCTAATTCGAAAGTTCTAAGATGTTTTAAATTAAATTAAATGTAATTAAGATTTTATCAAGTAGATCTATTTCGGCGGTGAGATGATGTTTGAGGAATATCTTGTTGAAATTTGATTCTATGAAGTTTTGTTAATGACTTTCGTTTTCAAAGTCAAGTTGCTTGTTCCTGTCATAAAGTAAATTATGTTCGAATTAAATAAATATATTGGAATTTAAAAGTCAAGATTGTTTCGTCTTATTCTTCAAATGCTTTCATCACCTGCATCCCGAGGTATTCATCATAAGTGTGTTCTCGTCGACTATCTCCAATTCCGGAATAATCCGTCATCCCGGAATGTCTGAATACTTCTCGTAGTTTTCGATTTACGAATATAATACACAACGCAAAAGAAGTTCAGTGATGCTTCATCACCACCCAGCGACCACTTATTCCGACCTCTGCCGGTTGTAATTCCCTTGACCTGCGGGAACCGCCACGACACGTGCCACAACATATGATGCCCTCTACGTTCCACAACAAAGGGTGACCGCGACAGCTTATAACAATTGGTGCCGCTCCCATTTCATTACAAATGGTGCCGTTACATCAGAGTCTGCAAGAATGACTCGTACGATCCTGTGGTGTGCCATGAAGGCCTACACCAGCTGTGTTGACATCGGGAGGTCGATTCCCGAGTCGGCAAAGTGAATTTATTTTTTTTTAGCCTTAAAAGTGGAATGCATCTGTGAATTGAAAAGTGGTAAAAGAGGGTGAAATTTATTGTTTTAAAATAAAATAAAATATGTTTTATTGTTAATACCTGTAGAAAGGTAAGTCTTGAAAAGCTGAAAAAAATGGTATATCAGCTGAATATGAAATTGAAATTTTAAATAATATACTTGTTATACTTGAATAATTCTTTTTGCTCATTCATTATTGAAATTTTTGTATTGAATTTATGTTTATTATTGATAGTGTATACATCTAAAAAAAAAAAAAATGTCGACAAACATAACTAGTGCTTTAAGTTTAATCCCTACATTTGGTGGAGCAGTCGGGGAATCTTTTTCGGAATTTATCACCAAATTCAATAACACTGCCAATTTCTTCCAATGGAAGGAGGAGGAGAAAATTTTTGCATTAAATACCAAACTAATATCGCAAGCAGCAATCGCCCTTAAGCTAAATACTGGCGAAACCTTCGATCAGATCATCAAAAATCTCTCACTGAGATTTAGTACTGGTGTGCCACTTGCAAACCATTGGCAAAAGTTGAATAACATTGATTATAATACACATGATATTTTGATTTTTTTTGACAACATGGAGATAACATTTGGGGAATGTTTCCCAACCAAAGATATTGAAAACATTCGCGACACAATTTTGTTGTCTATTACGATAGATAAACTTCCAACGCACATCAAAAGAGCTGTCCTGGCTAACGATCCAAAAACTTATGCAGAAGCGAAAAGAACTGCCATTCTTGAGCACAATGCTTGGCTCGCCATAACTCCCCAGCCCAGCGAAATGCCTGCAATTGCAAACACGCTGCAGTCACCTGAAATGCAACAAATACAAAGTAAAATTGATTTTTTGGAAGAGGAATTACTAAAATTCAAATTGGAAAATGAAAATTTAGAAAATTGGAAAAAAATTCCAGAGTGTTATTCATGTGGCAAAAGAGGCCATATTCAAAGAAATTGTTTTTTTAGAGAAGATTTCGAACAAGAGAGGCAAGTAACACAGAAACTGAAATCTAATAACCGCCAGAATAAAAGATTCAGACAATTTAGTCAGGAAAGTAGAAGGAATGACAACCTTGAACAACATCCCATTGAAAATCCTTCATATCCTGCATACAATCCAAAAATCAGGGACACAATTGTAACATCACTGACTGATGAAAATTTAGGATCTTTAGAGCCGGTTAGAAATAATATTGGAAATACTTTGGTTACAATAGGTGAACAAGTGATCCCTAGTAAAACACCCATCGTAAATACTTCCATTTTTGGGACAAATGTTCCACTCCTTGTTGACACCGGAGCATGCCTTAGCTTAATTTCAAGGGACATTTTGAAACAAATTCCTTTTAAAGTCCAAATAAATCCAGCTCAATTGACCGTATCACTTGTTACAGGAGACTTTATGCAACTAACTGAAAAAGTCACACTCCCTACCATCATAAATGGAGTTGAATACAAAATTACATATCATTTGGTTAATAATCTAAAATCTCAAAATTATAAAGGAATCCTAGGGATTGACTTTCTTTCTTGCCAAAATTTTATGATACATTGTAATAAAGGAACAATTGAAAATAATGCATCTAATTTATCAGCAATCCCGAAAAGAGAAGTTCCAAAAATTGTACAATGGGAAGATCAATATAATAAAAAAGTAATCCCTGAATCACAAGAAATTATTAAACAAAAAGAAGATAGAATAAAAAGTTTAGAAAACCTACATCTGGCAAACAAGAAAAGAATTGATGAGGGAAATAAAAGATGGATTGAATTAGCAAACTCTTATGAAAAGGAAATATATGATTTAAAAAACTATTGTAAAGGATTAGAAAATGACAATCATGAACTTTCTCAAAATTTAAAGGCAGCTTGCCGAGATGTTAACTTTTTGGAAAACAAACTTTCAAATTTCCAACAAAATTGTTTTCAGTCATATAAAAATAATAGAAAGAACAACCATCAAAGATTTAACAGAAATTTAAGAAATCAGAATCGAAGTAAATCCTTTTATAATACCCAATATGGAGTGAAACCATCTTACCCTCCATTTCAACAACAGGAAAGTAGCTATGGCACAAATAAATTTCGCAGTGAGTTTCATCATCAAAATCCCATAAATCCAAATATAATACAAGGTCAACAGATAAAAGAAGAATTTGAAAAAGCTTTCAATTCAATCAACAATCAGAAATCTCTCAAAACTGACATTGATATTTGTAAACAAGTTGCACAAAGTAATAATCAAAATTTCCATAATTTAGATCTGAGAGTACAACAAAATTCTAATCCTGAAAATAATAAAATGCAACAAATGTCACAACCTTGTATGGATAAATTTAAAAGTGAAGAAAAAGAAAATATAGATGAATCCGTTGAGTCAGATGACTTATATGAAAATCAACCATCTCATGCAGATCAAATGCAACTTTTAAAAGATTTTGAAAAAATTACTGTACAAATTTTAGAAGTACATAAGAAAACACAGAGCATGTATGATACCCAACACTTTAAATCAATTCCACATATTTTGGAAGAGGTAACTCAACTTTTGTGCACACTAGATGCCCTTCAGTTACATGATAATCAATTTGTAAGACAACGTAGAAGATCTCACATAGAACGATTAAATGCTATAGCAGATGATCTCCAAAACACACTAGAAGAACAAAATATGGAAATTTCAAAGGAAGAAAAAGTCACTAGTCCTCTAAATGCTATTAGCATCTGTACTGATAAGGTGAATAATGCATCTAACAGCAAGGAAAAAAATGTTCTGATACCAATTGAGGAAATACAGAAAATCATAAAGGAACAGAAAACTGACTCTCATTGCATAAAAATTCGAAGAGCTGTTGAGGAAGGTAGTCAACCTCCAGCATATAAACATATAAATTTTCTTATATACAACGATGCTCTTTATGCTAAAAACAAGAGGCATAACCATGTTCAGAAATCATTCGCACAGGAAAGATTAGTAGCTCCAAATTCGTGCATACCTACATTATACAAGTTATTTAACACATCCACAAATTCAACCCGATGTGAAATGTCAAAAATTATGTCAGATATCAAAAGAAACTTTTTCGTGCCAAATTTGAAAAAAGGTATGATAAATCTAATATCCAGTTGCGACGTTGAAAGAAAATGTGTGAAACCCAGAAACGTGAAAGTAAACAATTCGCAGGAAAGACATAGTCAGGAGTTGACTGGAAGTTCACACTGGTGCCAAAATCAAATGATTGACTATTCCAAAGTCAGAAAGGCACAGAATTTTCGTGAAAAACCGAAATTCAATATTTTCAGAGGCACTCCCCAACTTCAAGAGTGGAGTTTTCCCAAGACCTCATCTGTGGCAAAACAGCCCAGAATGCAATCGTTTGTGCAGAGAATGTCAACAGCGCAACCATCCCAGCTGAAACCTCTCACATTCACCAACGACAAATATTAAAAGGGAAATGATTCAACATTTTTTTTTGTATATGTCTATTTTTTTTTTTAAAGAAAAAAATAGGTAAATTTTTTTTGTTGTTTATTTTGGAATGGGAAATTGAAAATAATTTTATTAAAGTAAAGAATTTTTTTTATTATAAAGGTTTAAATTAAATTTTTTTTTTGTGAAAAGTGAATTTTTTTTTTTGAGGAAAAATTATATTTTTTTTTCATGGAGTTATAAAAGAACTTTCACATTTTTTTTTGGAAGTCTGATTTTCCACGAATACTCACACTTATTGAACTTTGACCACAGTCAAAATTTTTTTTTCAAATAAAATATGTTGTATTGTTTACGCGCGCATATAATCTGTTTATTTATTTTTGTGATCACAAATTTTTTTTTTAGCTGGCCAGTTATTGTAAATGAATATGTATCAGTATATTAAGTTTTGTTAATGTGATATTGTATATAAATTGTAATAGGTAAAAAAGGAAATTGTATGTAAGTATTAGGATGTCTGAAGATACTACAAATCTTATTGGATGTAAGTAATATTGGTGTAAATGAAATATTGTTACTTGTATTGTATATATATGGTATTTTTTTTTTAAAGACATCTCACCCGGTTAGGTTATTCTAATGTAATTTTTTTTTTGCGCAATGTTCATGACAATCTGATATGCAATAGTGATAAGAATTTTAATTTTTGAATTGAAACACATTGAGGAAAATTTAAAAAAACTCAACCCCCTCACTTTTATCTAGCATGTAAGGACTTCTTTGGTGAAAATGTGTGTATGAATGGGACACAAATGTAGATTGAATGAATCAAATTTTTCACATCTGTCCTTGTTTTCGTTGAATTTCTGGGTTGAGAAATACACATATTTTGGAAATAAGAATTGATTGCATTTGACAATCCTATTTGCATAACAGATCCTAAATTTTTATTTCAAATTTTTTGTGGCATATTTTTTATCCAGGAAATTGTTGGGTTTTTTTATGTCACCGCTTTATTTTTAGGTATTTTTGGAATATATTTTTTTTGGTTAGTCTTTGTTCTGTACCAGAACAAATCCTCGTTTGCGGCGGGGATATGTTGTGAAATGCTTGACCTCGTTAATAATTATTTTATTTCAAAATTTAATTGTCCGCAAATTCTAATTCACTTTCGATTCTAAAACTTGTTCTCAGAAATTTATTCCAAATTGATAAAGCGCCATTTCTGTATTCGGCCCTTTTGGATATTTCCCGCCAGTTTCGGTAAACCTTGGCGTAGTAATTTGTCACGCGTTTTAGTACATGTACTTCGTATTTGCATTTCATATTCCTTAACATTGGAACTCTTTTTCTTTGCGTCATGAACGCGTAATAACATTAAAGATGCTTAAGTCTGTTTTCGGTGAATAGTTTGAATTGGCGATGTGACGCGGACGGGGTAAGACGCGCTTTGCCTACGGAGGCAACAGAATGAGAATTCTAATTCGAAAGTTCTAAGATGTTTTAAATTAAATTAAATGTAATTAAGATTTTATCAAGTAGATCTATTTCGGCGGTGAGATGATGTTTGAGGAATATCTTGTTGAAATTTGATTCTATGAAGTTTTGTTAATGACTTTCGTTTTCAAAGTCAAGTTGCTTGTTCCTGTCATAAAGTAAATTATGTTCGAATTAAATAAATATATTGGAATTTAAAAGTCAAGATTGTTTCGTCTTATTCTTCAAATGCTTTCATCACCTGCATCCCGAGGTATTCATCATAAGTGTGTTCTCGTCGACTATCTCCAATTCCGGAATAATCCGTCATCCCGGAATGTCTGAATACTTCTCGTAGTTTTCGATTTACGAATATAATACACAACGCAAAAGAAGTTCAGTGATGCTTCATCACCACCCAGCGACCACTTATTCCGACCTCTGCCGGTTGTAATTCCCTTGACCTGCGGGAACCGCCACGACACGTGCCACAACATATGATGCCCTCTACGTTCCACAACAAAGGGTGACCGTGACAGCTTATAACAATTGGTGCCGCTCCCATTTCATTACAAATGGTGCCGTTACATCAGAGTCTGCAAGAATGACTCGTACGATCCTGTGGTGTGCCATGAAGGCCTACACCAGCTGTGTTGACATCGGGAGGTCGATTCCCGAGTCGGCAAAGTGAATTTATTTTTTTTTAGCCTTAAAAGTGGAATGCATCTGTGAATTGAAAAGTGGTAAAAGAGGGTGAAATTTATTGTTTTAAAATAAAATAAAATATGTTTTATTGTTAATACCTGTAGAAAGGTAAGTCTTGAAAAGCTGAAAAAAATGGTATATCAGCTGAATATGAAATTGAAATTTTAAATAATATACTTGTTATACTTGAATAATTCTTTTTGCTCATTCATTATTGAAATTTTTGTATTGAATTTATGTTTATTATTGATAGTGTATACATCTAAAAAAAAAAAAAATGTCGACAAACATAACTAGTGCTTTAAGTTTAATCCCTACATTTGGTGGAGCAGTCGGGGAATCTTTTTCGGAATTTATCACCAAATTCAATAACACTGCCAATTTCTTCCAATGGAAGGAGGAGGAGAAAATTTTTGCATTAAATACCAAACTAATATCGCAAGCAGCAATCGCCCTTAAGCTAAATACTGGCGAAACCTTCGATCAGATCATCAAAAATCTCTCACTGAGATTTAGTACTGGTGTGCCACTTGCAAACCATTGGCAAAAGTTGAATAACATTGATTATAATACACATGATATTTTGATTTTTTTTGACAACATGGAGATAACATTTGGGGAATGTTTCCCAACCAAAGATATTGAAAACATTCGCGACACAATTTTGTTGTCTATTACGATAGATAAACTTCCAACGCACATCAAAAGAGCTGTCCTGGCTAACGATCCAAAAACTTATGCAGAAGCGAAAAGAACTGCCATTCTTGAGCACAATGCTTGGCTCGCCATAACTCCCCAGCCCAGCGAAATGCCTGCAATTGCAAACACGCTGCAGTCACCTGAAATGCAACAAATACAAAGTAAAATTGATTTTTTGGAAGAGGAATTACTAAAATTCAAATTGGAAAATGAAAATTTAGAAAATTGGAAAAAAATTCCAGAGTGTTATTCATGTGGCAAAAGAGGCCATATTCAAAGAAATTGTTTTTTTAGAGAAGATTTCGAACAAGAGAGGCAAGTAACACAGAAACTGAAATCTAATAACCGCCAGAATAAAAGATTCAGACAATTTAGTCAGGAAAGTAGAAGGAATGACAACCTTGAACAACATCCCATTGAAAATCCTTCATATCCTGCATACAATCCAAAAATCAGGGACACAATTGTAACATCACTGACTGATGAAAATTTAGGATCTTTAGAGCCGGTTAGAAATAATATTGGAAATACTTTGGTTACAATAGGTGAACAAGTGATCCCTAGTAAAACACCCATCGTAAATACTTCCATTTTTGGGACAAATGTTCCACTCCTTGTTGACACCGGAGCATGCCTTAGCTTAATTTCAAGGGACATTTTGAAACAAATTCCTTTTAAAGTCCAAATAAATCCAGCTCAATTGACCGTATCACTTGTTACAGGAGACTTTATGCAACTAACTGAAAAAGTCACACTCCCTACCATCATAAATGGAGTTGAATACAAAATTACATATCATTTGGTTAATAATCTAAAATCTCAAAATTATAAAGGAATCCTAGGGATTGACTTTCTTTCTTGCCAAAATTTTATGATACATTGTAATAAAGGAACAATTGAAAATAATGCATCTAATTTATCAGCAATCCCGAAAAGAGAAGTTCCAAAAATTGTACAATGGGAAGATCAATATAATAAAAAAGTAATCCCTGAATCACAAGAAATTATTAAACAAAAAGAAGATAGAATAAAAAGTTTAGAAAACCTACATCTGGCAAACAAGAAAAGAATTGATGAGGGAAATAAAAGATGGATTGAATTAGCAAACTCTTATGAAAAGGAAATATATGATTTAAAAAACTATTGTAAAGGATTAGAAAATGACAATCATGAACTTTCTCAAAATTTAAAGGCAGCTTGCCGAGATGTTAACTTTTTGGAAAACAAACTTTCAAATTTCCAACAAAATTGTTTTCAGTCATATAAAAATAATAGAAAGAACAACCATCAAAGATTTAACAGAAATTTAAGAAATCAGAATCGAAGTAAATCCTTTTATAATACCCAATATGGAGTGAAACCATCTTACCCTCCATTTCAACAACAGGAAAGTAGCTATGGCACAAATAAATTTCGCAGTGAGTTTCATCATCAAAATCCCATAAATCCAAATATAATACAAGGTCAACAGATAAAAGAAGAATTTGAAAAAGCTTTCAATTCAATCAACAATCAGAAATCTCTCAAAACTGACATTGATATTTGTAAACAAGTTGCACAAAGTAATAATCAAAATTTCCATAATTTAGATCTGAGAGTACAACAAAATTCTAATCCTGAAAATAATAAAATGCAACAAATGTCACAACCTTGTATGGATAAATTTAAAAGTGAAGAAAAAGAAAATATAGATGAATCCGTTGAGTCAGATGACTTATATGAAAATCAACCATCTCATGCAGATCAAATGCAACTTTTAAAAGATTTTGAAAAAATTACTGTACAAATTTTAGAAGTACATAAGAAAACACAGAGCATGTATGATACCCAACACTTTAAATCAATTCCACATATTTTGGAAGAGGTAACTCAACTTTTGTGCACACTAGATGCCCTTCAGTTACATGATAATCAATTTGTAAGACAACGTAGAAGATCTCACATAGAACGATTAAATGCTATAGCAGATGATCTCCAAAACACACTAGAAGAACAAAATATGGAAATTTCAAAGGAAGAAAAAGTCACTAGTCCTCTAAATGCTATTAGCATCTGTACTGATAAGGTGAATAATGCATCTAACAGCAAGGAAAAAAATGTTCTGATACCAATTGAGGAAATACAGAAAATCATAAAGGAACAGAAAACTGACTCTCATTGCATAAAAATTCGAAGAGCTGTTGAGGAAGGTAGTCAACCTCCAGCATATAAACATATAAATTTTCTTATATACAACGATGCTCTTTATGCTAAAAACAAGAGGCATAACCATGTTCAGAAATCATTCACACAGGAAAGATTAGTAGCTCCAAATTCGTGCATACCTACATTATACAAGTTATTTAACACATCCACAAATTCAACCCGATGTGAAATGTCAAAAATTATGTCAGATATCAAAAGAAACTTTTTCGTGCCAAATTTGAAAAAAGGTATGATAAATCTAATATCCAGTTGCGACGTTGAAAGAAAATGTGTGAAACCCAGAAACGTGAAAGTAAACAATTCGCAGGAAAGACATAGTCAGGAGTTGACTGGAAGTTCACACTGGTGCCAAAATCAAATGATTGACTATTCCAAAGTCAGAAAGGCACAGAATTTTCGTGAAAAACCGAAATTCAATATTTTCAGAGGCACTCCCCAACTTCAAGAGTGGAGTTTTCCCAAGACCTCATCTGTGGCAAAACAGCCCAGAATGCAATCGTTTGTGCAGAGAATGTCAACAGCGCAACCATCCCAGCTGAAACCTCTCACATTCACCAACGACAAATATTAAAAGGGAAATGATTCAACATTTTTTTTTGTATATGTCTATTTTTTTTTTTAAAGAAAAAAATAGGTAAATTTTTTTTGTTGTTTATTTTGGAATGGGAAATTGAAAATAATTTTATTAAAGTAAAGAATTTATTTTATTATAAAGGTTTAAATTAAATTTTTTTTTTGTGAAAAGTGAATTTTTTTTTTTGAGGAAAAATTATATTTTTTTTTCATGGAGTTATAAAAGAACTTTCACATTTTTTTTTGGAAGTCTGATTTTCCACGAATACTCACACTTATTGAACTTTGACCACAGTCAAAATTTTTTTTTCAAATAAAATATGTTGTATTGTTTATGCGCGCATATAATCTGTTTATTTATTTTTGTGATCACAAATTTTTTTTTTAGCTGGCCAGTTATTGTAAATGCATATGTATCAGTATATTAAGTTTTGTTAATGTGATATTGTATATAAATTGTAATAGGTAAAAAAGGAAATTGTATGTAAGTATTAGGATGTCTGAAGATACTACAAATCTTATTGGATGTAAGTAATATTGGTGTAAATGAAATATTTTTACTTGTATTGTATATATATGGTATTTTTTTTTTAAAGACATCTCACCCGGTTAGGTTATTCTAATGTAATTTTTTTTTTGCGCAATGTTCATGACAATCTGATATGCAATAGTGATAAGAATTTTAATTTTTGAATTGAAACACATTGAGGAAAATTTAAAAAAACTCAACCCCCTCACTTTTATCTAGCATGTAAGGACTTCTTTGGTGAAAATGTGTGTATGAATGGGACACAAATGTAGATTGAATGAATCAAATTTTTCACATCTGTCCTTGTTTTCGTTGAATTTCTGGGTTGAGAAATACACATATTTTGGAAATAAGAATTGATTGCATTTGACAATCCTATTTGCATAACAGATCCTAAATTTTTATTTCAAATTTTTTGTGGCATATTTTTTATCCAGGAAATTGTTGGGTTTTTTTATGTCACCGCTTTATTTTTAGGTATTTTTGGAATATATTTTTTTTGGTTAGTCTTTGTTCTGTACCAGAACAAATCCTCGTTTGCGGCGGGGATATGTTGTGAAATGCTTGACCTCGTTAATAATTATTTTATTTCAAAATTTAATTGTCCGTAAATTCTAATTCACTTTCGATTCTAAAACTTGTTCTCAAAAATTTATTCCAAATTGATAAAGCGCCATTTCTGTATTCGGCCCTTTTGGATATTTCCCGCCAGTTTCGGTAAACCTTGGCGTAGTAATTTGTCACGCGTTTTAGTACATGTACTTCGTATTTGCATTTCATATTCCTTAACATTGGAACTCTTTTTCTTTGCGTCATGAACGCGTAATAAGATTAAAGATGCTTAAGTCTGTTTTCGGTGAATAGTTTGAATTGGCAATGTGACGCGGACGGGGTAAGACACGCTTTGCCTACGGAGGCAACAGAATGAGAATTCTAATTCGAAAGTTCTAAGATGTTTTAAATTAAATTAAATGTAATTAAGATTTTATCAAGTAGATCTATTTCGGCGGTGAGATGATGTTTGAGGAATATCTTGTTGAAATTTGATTCTATGAAGTTTTGTTAATGACTTTCGTTTTCAAAGTCAAGTTGCTTGTTCCTGTCATAAAGTAAATTATGTTCGAATTAAATAAATATATTGGAATTTAAAAGTCAAGATTGTTTCGTCTTATTCTTCAAATGCTTTCATCACCTGCATCCCGAGGTATTCATCATAAGTGTGTTCTCGTCGACTATCTCCAATTCCGGAATAATCCGTCATCCCGGAATGTCTGAATACTTCTCGTAGTTTTCGATTTACGAATATAATACACAACGCAAAAGAAGTTCAGTGATGCTTCATCACCACCCAGCGACCACTTATTCCGACCTCTGCCGGTTGTAATTCCCTTGACCTGCGGGAACCGCCACGACACGTGCCACAACATATGATGCCCTCTACGTTCCACAACAAAGGGTGACCGTGACAGCTTATAACAATTGGTGCCGCTCCCATTTCATTACAAATGGTGCCGTTACATCAGAGTCTGCAAGAATGACTCGTACGATCCTGTGGTGTGCCATGAAGGCCTACACCAGCTGTGTTGACATCGGGAGGTCGATTCCCGAGTCGGCAAAGTGAATTTATTTTTTTTTAGCCTTAAAAGTGGAATGCATCTGTGAATTGAAAAGTGGTAAAAGAGGGTGAAATTTATTGTTTTAAAATAAAATAAAATATGTTTTATTGTTAATACCTGTAGAAAGGTAAGTCTTGAAAAGCTGAAAAAAATGGTATATCAGCTGAATATGAAATTGAAATTTTAAATAATATACTTGTTATACTTGAATAATTCTTTTTGCTCATTCATTATTGAAATTTTTGTATTGAATTTATGTTTATTATTGATAGTGTATACATCTAAAAAAAAAAAAAATGTCGACAAACATAACTAGTGCTTTAAGTTTAATCCCTACATTTGGTGGAGCAGTCGGGGAATCTTTTTCGGAATTTATCACCAAATTCAATAACACTGCCAATTTCTTCCAATGGAAGGAGGAGGAGAAAATTTTTGCATTAAATACCAAACTAATATCGCAAGCAGCAATCGCCCTTAAGCTAAATACTGGCGAAACCTTCGATCAGATCATCAAAAATCTCTCACTGAGATTTAGTACTGGTGTGCCACTTGCAAACCATTGGCAAAAGTTGAATAACATTGATTATAATACACATGATATTTTGATTTTTTTTGACAACATGGAGATAACATTTGGGGAATGTTTCCCAACCAAAGATATTGAAAACATTCGCGACACAATTTTGTTGTCTATTACGATAGATAAACTTCCAACGCATATCAAAAGAGCTGTCCTGGCTAACGATCCAAAAACTTATGCAGAAGCGAAAAGAACTGCCATTCTTGAGCACAATGCTTGGCTCGCCATAACTCCCCAGCCCAGCGAAATGCCTGCAATTGCAAACACGCTGCAGTCACCTGAAATGCAACAAATACAAAGTAAAATTGATTTTTTGGAAGAGGAATTACTAAAATTCAAATTGGAAAATGAAAATTTAGAAAATTGGAAAAAAATTCCAGAGTGTTATTCATGTGGCAAAAGAGGCCATATTCAAAGAAATTGTTTTTTTAGAGAAGATTTCGAACAAGAGAGGCAAGTAACACAGAAACTGAAATCTAATAACCGCCAGAATAAAAGATTCAGACAATTTAGTCAGGAAAGTAGAAGGAATGACAACCTTGAACAACATCCCATTGAAAATCCTTCATATCCTGCATACAATCCAAAAATCAGGGACACAATTGTAACATCACTGACTGATGAAAATTTAGGATCTTTAGAACCGGTTAGAAATAATATTGGAAATACTTTGGTTACAATAGGTGAACAAGTGATCCCTAGTAAAACACCCATCGTAAATACTTCCATTTTTGGGACAAATGTTCCACTCCTTGTTGACACCGGAGCATGCCTTAGCTTAATTTCAAGGGACATTTTGAAACAAATTCCTTTTAAAGTCCAAATAAATCCAGCTCAATTGACCGTATCACTTGTTACAGGAGACTTTATGCAACTAACTGAAAAAGTCACACTCCCTACCATCATAAATGGAGTTGAATACAAAATTACATATCATTTGGTTAATAATCTAAAATCTCAAAATTATAAAGGAATCCTAGGGATTGACTTTCTTTCTTGCCAAAATTTTATGATACATTGTAATAAAGGAACAATTGAAAATAATGCATCTAATTTATCAGCAATCCCGAAAAGAGAAGTTCCAAAAATTGTACAATGGGAAGATCAATATAATAAAAAAGTAATCCCTGAATCACAAGAAATTATTAAACAAAAAGAAGATAGAATAAAAAGTTTAGAAAACCTACATCTGGCAAACAAGAAAAGAATTGATGAGGGAAATAAAAGATGGATTGAATTAGCAAACTCTTATGAAAAAGAAATATATGATTTAAAAAACTATTGTAAAGGATTAGAAAATGACAATCATGAACTTTCTCAAAATTTAAAGGCAGCTTGCCGAGATGTTAACTTTTTGGAAAACAAACTTTCAAATTTCCAACAAAATTGTTTTCAGTCATATAAAAATAATAGAAAGAACAACCATCAAAGATTTAACAGAAATTTAAGAAATCAGAATCGAAGTAAATCCTTTTATAATACCCAATATGGAGTGAAACCATCTTACCCTCCATTTCAACAACAGGAAAGTAGCTATGGCACAAATAAATTTCGCAGTGAGTTTCATCATCAAAATCCCATAAATCCAAATATAATACAAGGTCAACAGATAAAAGAAGAATTTGAAAAAGCTTTCAATTCAATCAACAATCAGAAATCTCTCAAAACTGACATTGATATTTGTAAACAAGTTGCACAAAGTAATAATCAAAATTTCCATAATTTAGATCTGAGAGTACAACAAAATTCTAATCCTGAAAATAATAAAATGCAACAAATGTCACAACCTTGTATGGATAAATTTAAAAGTGAAGAAAAAGAAAATATAGATGAATCCGTTGAGTCAGATGACTTATATGAAAATCAACCATCTCATGCAGATCAAATGCAACTTTTAAAAGATTTTGAAAAAATTACTGTACAAATTTTAGAAGTACATAAGAAAACACAGAGCATGTATGATACCCAACACTTTAAATCAATTCCACATATTTTGGAAGAGGTAACTCAACTTTTGTGCACACTAGATGCCCTTCAGTTACATGATAATCAATTTGTAAGACAACGTAGAAGATCTCACATAGAACGATTAAATGCTATAGCAGATGATCTCCAAAACACACTAGAAGAACAAAATATGGAAATTTCAAAGGAAGAAAAAGTCACTAGTCCTCTAAATGCTATTAGCATCTGTACTGATAAGGTGAATAATGCATCTAACAGCAAGGAAAAAAATGTTCTGATACCAATTGAGGAAATACAGAAAATCATAAAGGAACAGAAAACTGACTCTCATTGCATAAAAATTCGAAGAGCTGTTGAGGAAGGTAGTCAACCTCCAGCATATAAACATATAAATTTTCTTATATACAACGATGCTCTTTATGCTAAAAACAAGAGGCATAACCATGTTCAGAAATCATTCGCACAGGAAAGATTAGTAGCTCCAAATTCGTGCATACCTACATTATACAAGTTATTTAACACATCCACAAATTCAACCCGATGTGAAATGTCAAAAATTATGTCAGATATCAAAAGAAACTTTTTCGTGCCAAATTTGAAAAAAGGTATGATAAATCTAATATCCAGTTGCGACGTTGAAAGAAAATGTGTGAAACCCAGAAACGTGAAAGTAAACAATTCGCAGGAAAGACATAGTCAGGAGTTGACTGGAAGTTCACACTGGTGCCAAAATCAAATGATTGACTATTCCAAAGTCAGAAAGGCACAGAATTTTCGTGAAAAACCGAAATTCAATATTTTCAGAGGCACTCCCCAACTTCAAGAGTGGAGTTTTCCCAAGACCTCATCTGTGGCAAAACAGCCCAGAATGCAATCGTTTGTGCAGAGAATGTCAACAGCGCAACCATCCCAGCTTGAACCTCTCACATTCACCAACGACAAATATTAAAAGGGAAATGATTCAACATTTTTTTTGTATATGTCTATTTTTTTTTTTAAAGAAAAAAATAGGTAAATTTTTTTTGTTTATTTTGGAATGGGAAATTGAAAATAATTTTATTAAAGTAAAGAATTTTTTTTATTATAAAGGTTTAAATTAAATTTTTTTTTTGTGAAAAGTGAATTTTTTTTTTTGAGGAAAAATTATATTTTTTTTTCATGGAGTTATAAAAGAACTTTCACATTTTTTTTTGGAAGTCTGATTTTCCACGAATACTCACACTTATTGAACTTTGACCACAGTCAAAATTTTTTTTTCAAATAAAATATGTTGTATTGTTTACGCGCGCATATAATCTGTTTATTTATTTTTGTGATCACAATTTTTTTTTTTAGCTGGCCAGTTATTGTAAATGAATATGTATCAGTATATTAAGTTTTGTTAATGTGATATTGTATATAAATTGTAATAGGTAAAAAAGGAAATTGTATGTAAGTATTAGGAAGTCTGAAGATACTACAAATCTTATTGGATGTAAGTAATATTGGTGTAAATGAAATATTGTTACTTGTATTGTATATATATGGTATTTTTTTTTTTAAAGACATCTCACCCGGTTAGGTTATTCTAATGTAATTTTTTTTTTGCGCAATGTTCATGACAATCTGATATGCAATAGTGATAAGAATTTTAATTTTTGAATTGAAACACATTGAGGAAAATTTAAAAAAACTCAACCCCCTCACTTTTATCTAGCATGTAAGGACTTCTTTGGTGAAAATGTGTGTATGAATGGGACACAAATGTAGATTGAATGAATCAAATTTTTCACATCTGTCCTTGTTTTCGTTGAATTTCTGGGTTGAGAAATACACATATTTTGGAAATAAGAATTGATTGCATTTGACAATCCTATTTGCATAACAGATCCTAAATTTTTATTTCAAATTTTTTGTGGCATATTTTTTATCCAGGAAATTGTTGGGTTTTTTTATGTCACCGCTTTATTTTTAGGTATTTTTGGAATATATTTTTTTTGGTTAGTCTTTGTTCTGTACCAGAACAAATCCTCGTTTGCGGCGGGGATATGTTGTGAAATGCTTGACCTCGTTAATAATTATTTTATTTCAAAATTTAATTGTCCGCAAATTCTAATTCACTTTCGATTCTAAAACTTGTTCTCAGAAATTTATTCCAAATTGATAAAGCGCCATTTCTGTATTCGGCCCTTTTGGATATTTCCCGCCAGTTTCGGTAAACCTTGGCGTAGTAATTTGTCACGCGTTTTAGTACATGTACTTCGTATTTGCATTTCATATTCCTTAACATTGGAACTCTTTTTCTTTGCGTCATGAACGCGTAATAACATTAAAGATGCTTAAGTCTGTTTTCGGTGAATAGTTTGAATTGGCGATGTGACGCGGACGGGGTAAGACGCGCTTTGCCTACGGAGGCAACAGAATGAGAATTCTAATTCGAAAGTTCTAAGATGTTTTAAATTAAATTAAATGTAATTAAGATTTTATCAAGTAGATCTATTTCGGCGGTGAGATGATGTTTGAGGAATATCTTGTTGAAATTTGATTCTATGAAGTTTTGTTAATGACTTTCGTTTTCAAAGTCAAGTTGCTTGTTCCTGTCATAAAGTAAATTATGTTCGAATTAAATAAATATATTGGAATTTAAAAGTCAAGATTGTTTCGTCTTATTCTTCAAATGCTTTTATCACCTGCATCCCGAGGTATTCATCATAAGTGTGTTCTCGTCGACTATCTCCAATTCCGGAATAATCCGTCATCCCGGAATGTCTGAATACTTCTCGTAGTTTTCGATTTACGAATATAATACACAACGCGAAAGAAGTTCAGTGATGCTTCATCACCACCCAGCGACCACTTATTCCGACCTCTGCCGGTTGTAATTCCCTTGACCTGCGGGAACCGCCACGACACGTGCCACAACATATGATGCCCTCTACGTTCCACAACAAAGGGTGACCGCGACAGCTTATAACAATAGCTAACATATCATACTATTAAATAACTTTGAATATGGCATGTAATACAATGGCATATACATGATAATTATAGGATGCAAATTTGGTTATTTTGTTACCTTCCAAATGTCATTACATTACACTCTGTTAAAAAATGAATTTTATTTACCTTGAAATATTAAGAGAAGGTGCCTCCCCACTTCAGTTATCGTTATTTTTGTATTCTTAACTAGTATTGATATGGTAATGGCTTGATCTAAATTAACAATAATTAATATTTATTGGCCCACAATTAATTCATTTTTAAGTCATGTAAAAGTCAGATTTATTTTCTTATGGCAACACATGCAGAAATAATTGTTGTTTGACATTTCATAGTAATGGTGCTATTCTAAGACGGAATCTTGTAAAAATTAACAAAAACTTTATTTAACACTAGAATGACGGAAATGATCATTTTGATCACATAACTACTTTGAGAAATGATTCCTCCAAAACGGCTATTTCCAGCCCATTGAAATTTTATTACTTTTCTTATTTTCTTAAAGTAATAATTAAAATAAGAAAAGTCATAAAATTTCAATGGGCTGGAATTAGTCCTTTTGGGGGAATCATTTCTCAAAATAGTTATGCGGTCAAAATGACCTCTTCCGTCATTCTAGTGTTAAAAAACTCGTAGTTTGATTTAAGAATAAATGTACCACTCACATCTACTGGCAATGCCTTTTAATTTGATATGTTTGTATTTTTGTGTCATGCATTATCCTATGTCTCGTTTGCACAGTACATAAACATTTAGAAATAACATAATATATAAATATTTAAAATATTGGCAATTTGTTAAAATAAACCAAAAATCCTTTTGATTAATGAGGTTCAATAGGAACTGGTTGTATGTTAGTAAAACTTCAACTGTTCCGAACCCTTGATATTTGTTCCCCTGCATCATGTAAAAGTTCTGTATGACCTATATTCTCTAACATTTTATTGTTTCTAATATTTTAGGTACTGGAGGTACTCCACGTCCAATTGAATTGCATTCTCAGGATCCACTGAGATATGTAGGTGATATGTTAGCATGGTTACATCAGGCAACTGCATCAGAGAAAGAAATTTTGGAAGGTGTCCTTAAACGATGCTCTGGTAAGGGTAAGTGCTTAAAAATAATCACAAAATGTTAAAAATAATCACATTTTATTTAGTGTCTGAAATCTTATTGGAAGTCAAACACTTGGTAAATGGGTTCTATCTTAAATCATTCTATGCTAGGAAGTATTGTGTGGTAAAATATATTGTTTATTATTGTCCTCGCCAATAGACATATTGATAAATAGGAATATCTGATATGTATAGAGTAATTAAGGAATGACAATATATCAGAAGAATGAGTTAAAAATTAAAATGTTTCATTTTTATTGTCATAAATATTTAAATCTCATTTACACTATATCTGCCAAAATATCGAGAGGAGGTGGAAAAGGCAAATATTAATTTTGCTACCACAAACAACCATATTGGTAATTTATTATTTTAATGTCATTATATGGTTTTCATGAGACTCTATTTTTTCTAGCTTCAATTTATGTTATTCCTAAGCTTCAGTACTCAAAGTAATTATTTATATATTTTTTGTACTTGATATCTTAACTTCATGCCCACTTTCACAAATGGACATTATTGAAAAATTAGTAACAATAAAGTGAGAAAGTTAAAAACATATTTCAGACTTGGGTGGATTCGAGCTCTAATTTACATTGAGCAGTTCAGGCTTGGGCTTAAATATATCAGACTTGGACTAACTTGGGCTCTCTAAATTGAGCCCGACTTCATCTCTACTATGCACGGATCTTGCATGAAATTCTTAATTGCTAAAGAAAATGCTGCACGAAATTTTATAAAGCAAATTCCTACAAAATAATTTAGTTTCCTAAAAATAGACAATACTTATAATTTTAATGAAATATATTTATAATTTTAATGAAATAAAACATTGTTAAATTTGAATATTGAATAGTCAGATCATATAATGAGAAAGTAATGAATTTGTTTTGAGCACTAAGATTTTTCTACACTACTTTGAATTTTTCATAATTTTGCTTTTCAAAAAAAAAAATAGCCCCCCTTTGAATAAAATCTAAGCATACCCAGACAAACACAAGTAAATTTTTAAAGAAATTTAAAATACGATTTCAGTTATTATCTTCATAAAATATCTGTGCTACAAGTAATGTAGTTTGCAAAAAATTACGCTACCCGACATAGAAAATGCAACACCATGAAAGAGCAAATAGAGTGTGATGATAAAGGACACACAGACAGAGATGGCATATATAAATAACTGATGTTAATTCCAGAAGGATAGTGCAATACAGTAATGGCATAGTCAGGGTGGTCATTAGCAGTAGGACCAACTCTTGCGACGATACAAACAGCAACCCTTTGAGGAACAGACGCAATGAGCATACGGATAATTTCCTGATAATGACCATATGCCTTCAACCATCCTCCACAGGTCGTCGTCTGTTTGAGGCAGGGGCAGAGCAGTCAAACGATGGCCAATCACATCCTATACATACTCGATGGGTGAGAGATCTGGAAACAATGGAGGCCAAGGAAGCATCGGGATACCTTGCAAGGCTTGTTCGCTGATGGTTGCCATGTGTGGTCGCATTTTATCTTGCTGGACAGCAAATGCTTTAACAGCATTTTGCAACAGCTGAAGGTAGGGCCATGTAACTGGCCGTCGTACCTCATTCACATATTGTTGTGCCATCACTGTGCCTCTGATACAAACCAGTGGTGACCATCTGTCAAAACCGATGGCACCCCAAACTATGATGCTGCATTGTTAAGCAGTATGGCATTCAACTGTCAAGCAGGATTGGATCTGTTTTCCATGGTGACTGTCATTAGACAAACAGAACTGAGACTCGTCGCTGAACATTACCCTGTCCCATCCGGTCGTCCAAGAAGCTTGGGCCCAACACTATTGTAATCTCTCACATTGGTGTTTTGTTGGCAATAGCAGTTTTCGTTAAGGATGGTTTGACTGCAAGCCGCTTTTGGCCAATCGAGAAACTATTCTCGCTGCTATTGGAGCATCTAATGTGCTCTGCAAATTCTGCAGAATGTCAACAGTCGTCATTTGTAGGGCTTCCACCACATGCCTTTGAATGTGTCGATCAACATGTACTGACATATGTCTGGATGGACCTGTACCACTGCGATGATTCACATGCCCTTCTTCAATCCATCTTCTCTAAATCCTTTGCACAGTGGGTGCATCTACACATGTTTCAGCGGCAATAAGCTGGTACAACCACCCATAGGTAGGCTTAAAATGTAGCCATACGTAGTGTGTAGCCCATGGCCATACGTAGGCCTAAAATGAATGCCCTCGCATGATCATCCAAATGCTGAAACCGACTTTAGCAGTGGCAGCCACACATTTCTATAACAACACATGTTTTCTGAAATGAAAAACAGCTTGGTAAAAGGACTTCTATAGGCGACAGACAGTAACAACTGTTGGCTTATCTGCCGTTTCCATCCCTTTTATCTTGTACTCTAATCACGTGACCTACTTGCACTTTAGATCATTTGCATACATCGACCAGCTGCTTTTGTCTCACAATTGACATAATTATATGGCCAAAGCTTCATGGTGTTGCATTTTCTATGTCAGGTAGTATATATAGTCATCCATGCAACCATGGTGGAAAGTTTCCAAATAACTAAAAATACATAGAAATTGCATTAAAATAGTTTGAAAAATAATGCATTTTTAAAATAATATATCCTTGAAAGAAGGTAATGGCATAAAAGAAAAAAAAATGCAAAAAAATTGTGCAACATAAAGAGAGTTTCTTTATATCTACATTTCATACAATAATTAATAATGTTCTGTAAACATCTGATTTGACATGGAATCCAAAAGATTTTGCAAAATATTGTTTTGTAATTCATGATACAATGCCATAAGCTATTGAAATTGCTCCATTTGTGTCTAACTTTATTTTTTGTATAATCTTTCTAAGTGAGAATTCCTCATACATTTTGTATCAGATGCATGTCTGAACATGTAGTCAACTATTCTATCACATCAATATTTTCTTTTAAATCCACTCTTCTGTAAATTTTGATCCATGTACAGGCGCATTGTCTTGTTGAAAATTCTTTTATGTATAGAAATGCGAGAATGACATTCATACTTTGAAAAATGGTTTGTACATACATTCATGTTTATTCTATTGCTTTAGAAGTGTAAAATCTGAGAGACAAATTTTGTGCTTGGGTATTTTTAAATATCTATACACACATACATATACATTCTATTGCTCTGAAAGTGCAAAAAATAAAAAAAATCTTGTTCTAGGAATTTTTAGTTTTCTGCACACATATGCAAGTACATTCTATAATTCTGTAACTGTAAAAGCTAATACACAAATCTTGTGTTAAGACATTTTTAATTTAGTGCGGAAATTGTTGCTTTTAAACTGGGTACTATGTGGTTTTATACAAACCTGTACTTTTTGTAAAATGTTAACTAGCAAAAAAACATAATAATTTAGCGTTTCGTAAAATTTCTACTGTAATTTCCCTTAGAAGAGGTACATAGTATAATTGCCACAGTGAAATTAAATGCTACTGCTGATATAAATAATACTAACGTCTATTCTCTTAATCGTTGTGTAGCCTATATACATATAGCTGAATTTCTGTTCTATTCCCTTAATCATTGTGTAGCCTATATACATATAACTGAATTTCTGTTCATAAAGACATAAAAATAAATAATAATCTTAGGGAGACAGTTATCCCTAAAAATATTGTGACACTGGCTTTTAAATCACATCACTTAGAATGGGTTGCATTAATTATGAAAAAAAAAAAAGAAATGTCAATATGTGCACCATACACTGTATGTCAATATGTGCACCATACACTGCATACACTGTAAAGAGTACATTTTAAACCTTTGTAAATAATTTTATCCTCTGTAAGAATGTATTTTAAACCTCTGACCACACACTGTAAAGAATGCATTTTAAACCTCTTAAAACTACAGCTCTCTCTTGCAAAAGTTACGTTAATATCTGGAAATGTTTTTATTCAAATTTTAAATTGAATCGAGAAACAATTACCTGATACACATAATTCACTTTTAGCTGTTTATTATTGTAAAAATATCTTCTTTGCTTGTTTTCTTTTTGAATCAGTTGTTCAAATGCCTTGCTAAAGTATAATTTATTTTCAGAGATAGAAAATGAAATTCCTGATGTTTTATCTCACATTACTGAAGGCCTCTGCCGACCTTTGAAAGTTCGTATGGAACAAGTAATTGTTTCTGAACAGGGAGCTGTAACTCTGTTTAAACTTGGTTCTGTGTTAAAATTCTACTTGCATACAATTAAGTAAGTATTATTCTTTATAGTAATATTAATTTATCAGAATAAAATACTCCAATCTATATCATTTCTATATGTTTTTTTTTACAGTGTGTCCAAGATCTCCCCAAATCTGTTATGCAAAAATAAAACCACATTTCAAATTAAAGGTCACAGACTAGATTTATTTTTAGAAATTTGACATTTATTTCTAGAAATCTGATCATTGGTTTATATATATATATATATATATATGAGCATGATGGGCAGCAGTCAATTTGGACCACTGTCTTATACATTTAAACAAAGTTGGTGAGGGATTAATCACAAATTAATATGTAAATGTTTACATCAAGAGTGCAAATGACTCAATGCAGAAATGCATCATAGGCAAATAATATCTGCCTCTTATCTTTAATGGATATTTGGCATGGATGGTAAACATTTTGAACAAGCTTTGTAATCTTTGTGTAAAGTTTCTACACAGTGTAGATACTTTTGTACCAATAAATAGCAAAATTATTATTTATTTATGTAATCATTGTTCTCTTTCGTAATTTGTGTATGACACCTGAAACTTGATCTGTGGACATGATTTTTCCCTTCTGAGAACCCATGTCTATGCATCGAAAAGTGGTTTAAGTCAGCATTTTTGTCTTTTCATATCTCTGGGACTTTTTATGATAATATTATAAATATTATAAAAAAAATCATCCTTTTATGACCAAAATTCACCAAGTTATATCTGCTTAAAGTTGGAGCACTTTTTGTGCTGAGAAATGGGGATTATACACAAAATAATTGGAGAGACAAATATTTCGCAGCAATTTCATTATTTTTTACAGCTATATACATTACACTAAACAATATTAAAGTTATGATTATTTGTAACACATAAAAAAAATATCAAAAATACACCTTGTACTGACAATAGAAGTAAAAGAAAAATACAACTTGTGTTAAATGACAGAAGGAAAAAAGAACAGCCTCGTTGAATTAGAAAATAAAACATATTTTAAAATGCGAATATACACATTTCAGAAACTGAAAATCATATTACAAACCGCATTATCGTAATATTTGCTCGAAATGGCTTCCTTCGGCTGCAATGCAAAAATGCACTCGTGAAGAAAAGTCTTCCTGTACTTTGCGCAGCATAGTTGGTGTTACACATGTGCATGCTACGAAAATATGATTTAGCAAATCTGTTGGACTCCTTGATTCTTTTCCATAGACTTTATTTTTCAAGAAACCCCAGAGAAAGTAAGCTAAGGGGTTCAAGTCTGGTGATCGCGGGGGCCAATCAGCAGGACCTCCGTACGCAATCATATTATTTCCAAATGTTGTGATTAGAACAGTACGTGGTTTAAGTGATTTGTGTGCTGGTGCGCCGTCATGCTGAAACCACATCTGTGATAAATCTCGTAAGGAAATACATTCGTCCATGAAGTCAGTTACTGGGTCCTGTAAAATCTGTGCATACTTTTCCGATGTTAAAGCGCCATCAAAAATGAATGGCCCAATTAAAGTTTTCTTCCATATGCCACACCAAACATTTACCGACCAATGCACTTCTGTCGCATGTCTGTTCGATCTAATGATGTGCCGGTTTTGCAGAGACCAATAGTGACTATTTTGAGTATTTACAATACCCTGTCTTGTAAACTGACACTTTTTGGTCCATAGAATGTCACTAACAAACAATGGAATATTGTCTTGTCTATTTAAAATGTAATTGCAGAAGTCAAAGCGACTCTCTTTGTCTCCTGACATTAATTCTTGTCCCAGTATCGGGCGATACAGATATGCACCATATGTGTATAAAATGTTCCATACTTGAGATTTAGAATGTCCACATGCTTCGCTAACGCTTCTTAGACTACACTGTGGATGAGCAAGGGCATATCTGAGAACATCTTCCACAGGTATACACATTGTTGAGTCCGTGATTTTTGTTGATCTAGGACGATTTCAAACGCTACCCGTTTCTCTTAAGTGCTTTACAAGTTTTAAAATAGTACTAGCAGATGGATGATTTTTATTCGGGAATTTCGTAGCATACTGCCTTGCAGCCTCTTGCTTATTCTGATGAAATTTCCCATAAAGTAATACCATTTCTGTGTACTGCCTGTTATTGAACATTTTTCGTTTATCACTTCACATTTGCTGCAAGAAAACAGCATCAGAAACTTTAGAACAACAGGAACAAAATGAACAAAACAACAATTTTTCAACTCTGGCAAAGTATAAAATTTAATGTTTATCATCTGTTGCCGTTTTAGAAGAAAAATTAAATATTAAATATTTATCATCTGCTGAGCATTTTATCACAGACATGATACTTAATTTCAGCTTATTCAGATACTCTCTACAAATCTGTTATTTTTTAGGTGTTATATGTCTTTATTATTTTAGATTTAATGTGCATCATTTTTTATTTTTGTCTGCAGGTACGCTGCAACTGATCTCATTACTGGCCTATTACCATATAAAAATTTAAACTTTGTAATTTTTACAGAAATGCTTTTATTGACTTAAACGACTCTTACGATAATGTGTTACCTCATTTACAATAAAGATCTTAAAAAGACCCCAGAAGATCTTAGTCGAGCCCTGACTATAATAAATACCCTTCTAAATGAAATACTATTTGATAAAAAGCCTTGCTTCATTCTCAACATTATGTAAGCAAATCCAATCGAAACATAATACTTTTAATACGGAATTTCAGTATTTATATGGTCCCTTAAAGGTTGCCTGAAACGGGACATTTTTGTTTGCAGAAAAGCGACTTAAGTCATAAAATTTAATGCTTCATAACTGTGAATTTTGGTCATAAAAGGATGATTTTATTTTTTTATTTTGCATGAAATTGTATGAGGATGATTTTCCTAAATATAACTGGTTGGACCAGGGGGGCCATATAAAAATTTATATTTCGTATTTCTTTTAGAAATACATTTATTGATTTAAACTGTTTCTAAGATAATAGATTTTAAAATTTAAAACATTTTTGCAATTGGAAGTATATCTCTGTTGAGGCTAACTGACTAACTGTTGAGGCACCAAATAGCCATTGGGCACCCATAGCACTGGACACCCTGTATATATATACAAGGTAGGATCACAATATTTGGAGACAGGCTTACTTGATGGGTATGATTTATTGATATATGTTATACACAACCACCTACGGGTGCGGTAGCCCAGTGGTTAGCGCGTGGGAATTGCACTCGGTAGGCCCGCTTTCGATTCCCTCTGCTGCTAAAACTGCCGCTGTGTTCACACGAAGTACGATCACTTTAAACATACGGTTCATAAGTCCTTCTGAGAGGTTGGTGGTAGGGGAAGGAGGGTACGTGTCCTGTGGATGCCTCCCCCACTGTGTTTCTGTCTAAATTGGGTGGCTCTTCCTGACTGTCCAAACTGTTACCTTACACCTTTCTGGTAGGTCGGACAGTCTGGGTCTCAACAACAACACAACCACCTTCAAAGTACTCCCCCTCTGCAGTATAGGAAACATTATACGAGAAAGCAGTTTAACATCAATGAGTATCAGGATGACTTAGAGGTGGGTGGCTCAAAGAGAGCCTAGCACATCGACCAAATATCTATTGTACTTGAGTATCAGGATGGCCCATTGGAAAAAGTTATACTGAGAGTCTGAAATATTGTGTATATTTGTGATTTAGTATTTAATGGTGATAAATTTTGCCAATAGGTCTGGTATTCAATTTTTAAAAGTAACCACTTTGTCTTGGATTTCAAATATTAGTTTTGAATATATTGATTTTAGAGTATTAAATAACCACTAGTGAAGTAATTTCAAACATTAGTATTTTAAATTTGTTGTTCTGGTTAATTTTAGAGTATTAAATAACCACTAGTGAAGTAATTTCATACATTAGGATTTTAGATTAGTTGATGTGGATTTTATATTATGTTTCATGGATTGTTTTAGGAGTATGATTGAATAGTTTTATGGATTTACAAGTTTTTAAATCGGTAGAAAATGTATATGTTTGTATGTAATTTGTTTTTGTGGTATTGAAAGTGTCATGAACACAATGGTGTAGGGCATATCGGCTACCGGGAGCATTTGCCATGGTTGAAAAAAGCTTTAACTAGAGAGATGGTGGTCACAACTCTCCCTGGCCATATCTTCAGTTACTTTACTAGCATAATTACGAATACATAGTTACTTCTCCTATTTGGGTATTTATATGATTATACACATATAAATAGCAGCATGGCACTTTACAAGTAGTATATTAACTTATGTTTTACTTTTAACTTATTAAATTTAAATTATTCACTAAATTTTAACACATATTTCATATTTTATAATGTATATATATATATATAATATGTATATGTATATATAAATATATATATATATATGGTAGGATGAAAAAATTCGGGAGACAGGCTTACTTGACGGGTATGATTTATTGATATGGTGATTGTGTTATACGCAACCACCTTCAAATTACTCCCCCTCTGCAGCTATGCACGTCTACCAGCGCAAGTACAGTTGCTGAAAACATTTTTGGAAGCCTTTGGATGAGATGGTCTTCAGTGCGTTCGTCGCAGCTTCCTGAACCTCAGATGCACTTTTGAAATGGCATCCTTTGAGTTCGTTTTTGAGTACTGGTAAAAATCGCATGGGGCAAGATCGGGTAAATAGGGAAGGTGTGTAAGGCAGACGTTCCATGTTTGGCCAGTGTTAACTGCACCATGAAAGACCGATGAGCGGGGGCATTGTCATGTTGCAGCATCCAATCCTTGCTCTTCCAGAGTTCTGAGCATTTTTGGTGGATAGCATCACTGAGACGAGTCAGGATCTGTGTGTACATCTCCTTGTTCACTGTTGCCCCTTCCAGTATGAACTCGTAATGCACCAAGCCCTTCTGGTCAAAAAACACCTCCAGCATTACCTTCCCCTTTGAATGGTCCAAACGGAACTTTTTTGACTTCGGCGACGATAGTGACTTCTACTGTGAAGACTGCCGTTTCATTTGTGGGTCGTACAAGAAACACCACATCTCATCACTGGTGATAATTTTTTAAAAGAATGTCGGATCTTTGTCAGCAACGTCAATCAATTCTTCACAGATCCGCATTTGCTCATCACACTGATCTTCGAGTAGCATTTTTGGTACAATGTATTGATACACACAGTGCATGTTCAGTTTGTCCATCAGGATAGCTTGGCAGCTCCCGTATGGAATTCCTGCTTTTTCAGCAATGATGTTGCTGGTTTGACATTGGTCAGCATGCACAATTCTCGCCAACTTTTGAATGTTTTCCTCTGTAATTGATATTGATGGCTGCCCAGTCCTTGGATTTTTTTCAACAGATTCATGGCCAGCCGTGAATTGGGAGTGTCATGAAAACACCTTTGCACGACACATTGCTCTCTCCCCGTACACCTGATGCAACATGTGCAATGTTTCTGTCAGCGATTTCCCCAAATGCTGGCGGAATTTGATATTCGCACGTTGTTCTTCAAACGCCATTTCTGTTTTCGCCGAATGCAAACAACTGCAGTTCACTGGCAAGCATTGTCTGGAAAAACTCTGGACTGCAGACCTGCTTCTTCCTTTTCACATCTCGCTTCACATGTGCTTCTCCTCCAATCAGAGTTGGAGTTATCAGCACAGTCTCCGAACTTTTTGATCCTACCTTGTATATATATATATATATATATATATTCTGATAAATGTGTATTGTATTGTAGTTTCTTTTTTTTTATGACTCTTATCAGTTGTCTGGGTGTTCTGAAGTATAGTGAGTCACTCGTGAATTATAGCATATTGGCTCCTATTGTCTGTATCATTCTTTGGAAAAGAATGTGAGTGTTCATATCTAAAGTTGTGCTAAAATAAAGTACTGAAATACAAGAATGACTCTCAGAGATTTTTAGGCTTAAATTATGCGAGCGTTTTATTCATCACAGTCAGTTTCCATACAGCTTCGACATCTCTGGGTTGGGGATGCATATAAGACTCTTGTATTGCTCCTTGGCAGGTCTACTCAATGCCCTGTCTCAGCGAGCCCCCCATAATATGACTGCTCTATCTTGTATCTCATCACCGTCTTGCAATTTTCTCCTCTTTTTATATCTAACTCTGTAGACCACCCTAACTTATTCTTAGAATTTAGTCTGGGAATCTATGACTCCCAGACCTCTCTGGTATATTTTGTTTACCATGTGAACTTAATTCTCAAAATCGTAGCTCCCTCACTTTTCAATGACAACTCTGGTGTTTTTGTTTTTGAGTCTCCGAACTACCCTACCCACTGATGACAACTTTAATGGTTCTGGTTTCGAATTTCAGGCTGTTTTGCCTTTGCTTGGAGGTCTATGACTTTTTAAGAGTCAAACAAAAATCTTTTAAGATATTTTCTGGGGGATTCTGAGTTTCTCTCACATGCACGCACACACACACACACACACACACACACACACACACACATATATATATATATATATATATATATATATATAAATTCCCAAATAGGACAAGTAGCAATGTACTCGTAAAATTTCTAGATAAGTGACGTAAGTATCGGCCGGGGGGAGTTGCGACCCCCAACACTCCAGTTAAAGCTTTTTTCCGCCATGGCAAACGCTCCCGGTAGCCGATACTCCCTACACTATTTTCTCCATGACTCTTATAAAACCGTAAAAATTTACATACACACATATACACTTTCAATAACTTGTATAAATCCAAATGTTTACTATAATACGCTAAAACAATCCAAAAAGGACACACTGTAAAAATATAACAATTAATTTAAAATACTAATGTATGAAATCACTTCACACGTGGCCATTTAATATCCCAATATCAATATATTCAAAAATTAATGTTTGAAATCCAAGTCAGAGAGGTTATATTTAAAAATTCGGAAACAAGACCAATTGGCAACACTATCACCATATAAATTCTATTGTATGAATTTACTTCACTCGTGGTTATTTAATACACTAAAATCAATATATTCAAGACTAATGAAATCCTAGTCCGAGAGGTGATTTTAAAAATGGATATAAGACCTATTAACAACATTATTGCCATAAAAATACCAATGAATGAAATTAATTCACACGTGGTTATTTAATCCTTTAAAAACTATATATTCAAAAACCAATGTTTGAAATACAAGTCAGAGTGGTTGTTTTTTTAAATATGGATACAAGACCTATTGGCAGCATTATCGCCATATAAATACTGATGTATGAAATTACTTCGCTCATGGTAATTTAATACTTTAAAAACAATATATTCAAGACTAATGAAATCCAAGTCAGAGAAGTTATTTTTAAAAATTGGATACAAGACCTATTGGCATCATTATCGCCATATAAATTCTAATGTATGAAATTACTTCACACGTGATTATGTAATACCCCAAAATCAATATACTCAAGACTAATGGCCTCCCAGTCAGAGAGGTTATATTATACAGGTATACACATGTAAAATTGCAGCATAGCGCTTTACAAGTTGTATTAAAAATTATTTTTTAGCTTTTAGCTTTTTAATCAATTCACTCAAAATTGTAGCATTTTTTTTTCAAGTTTTATATTGTATATATATATATATATATATACAGTCAAACCTATCTATAACGATACTCTAGGGACCGAGAAAAAATATCGTTTTAGACAATTTATCGTTACAGACAATGATTAATTTGCTACACTATATAATGGATGTTATTTAACATAGATGTGACGTTATTATAATAATATATGTTGAACTTGCATTACTGAATAATACTGCAGTATTATGTTGAACTTACATATTTAATGAATGTATTACAGAATAGGAAAAAAATATGAAACATATGTAGTATCTTATGAACCTAAATCATAAGATTGAAATTGCAGTTCAGAAATGTAACACGGCGTATATTTTAACTACATTTCTATTATGCAATTAAAAAATGGATAATTATAATGATAAAAATAAAATTGGAGTTATATTTTTAATTCAAAAATCAAGAATACGTCGAAATGGAAATGAAATACGTACCGTACACAATTCGAATCCTTAAATAGGACAAAGGAAAATTTAACATGCGAAGTAATCCAATATTTTCGTTTGCTTGGATTTTGCAGAGAATGCAGCAGTCATACACATATTTTCTAAACCTTCTAGCAAATTCAGATATACATCTGGAACATTTGGTAAAGTAGGAATAAAATTCT
Source organism: Amaurobius ferox (assembly GCA_951213105.1). NCBI lineage: Eukaryota > Metazoa > Arthropoda > Arachnida > Araneae > Amaurobiidae > Amaurobius > Amaurobius ferox. The sequence goes on along the minus strand of OX578137.1, from coordinate 155,412,661 downwards.
GTAATGTTTCGATTATTTTAACAGCATCTTCAGCTGTTGTGTCGGGGGGTGGATCCGTTCCACACTCCTCATCTTCCACTTCACTAACATCATCATTTTCTTCCAGTTCTACAATTATGTCCTCATTGGTGCTTCCACTGAACACTAATAAACCTTCATCCAAATTCAAAAAGTCTTCTGGGTTTATTGAAGAGTGCATATTCGTGGAAAATTTGAATGCATTCAAAGAATTACTTAGGTGCAGCACACAATTTTCTTCTTCAGAAAGATTTTGTTGAGAATTCTCATTGCTGTCAGACTGTTCTTCATCACTGAACGAGCTGAAATTAAAATCTGCCTTCCACCAACAATTTCGTATGGTAGATGACTGCAGAGAACTCAAACTACCAGAGATCATGTCACATGCTTGTTTAACATTTTTGTCAAAGAGTTTGGTAATCTTGAACAGTAGAGATAACAGTAGAGAGTAGTTTGGTAATCTTTAACAGATCTTAGTCGGTAGATAGAACATTATTCCCCTTTAGGATGAACTGTCTTTGTGTTAAGTTTGTCATTGTAAAAGTCTTGGTCCGAAGTCCAAAAAGTCTTGGACATAACACAGGGAAAAGAATTTGAAATACTCAAAAAATTATCGTTATATACAGGTTTACTCAAAAGCAAATTATTGTTATAGACAAGTTCGATATACACTAAAACTATAGGAAATCCGCCGAGACCGTGGAAAATATTGTTATAAACAAGTTTATCGTTATAGACAATATAGTTATAGACAGGTTTCACTGTATATATAATTTTAAAATAGACTGTACTGTTGACATGTTTGTGGAATGTGGAAGACCCAGGCCGTCCGACTCATCCGAGGATTTGAGTAGCTGGTTGGACGACCGGGAAAGGAAGCTAGCAGGTGCCGACTTCCAATGACAGCGACCGCTCTGGAGGTTTATTAAAAATCCAGTTTTTTAAAGTTTAAGAATAAATTCGTAAGACAGACAGTTTTACAGACAAGAAATGTTGTTGACATGTTTGTAAAATTTTTGATCTGAATAGCAACATTTTGACAGAGTTTCAACCAACAATCATTTATGCTGTGAATGTGTTGCCTTATAAAAAAAATTAGCTTTTCTATTATTAAAAAAGAAATTGATTGTGGGAAAGCATTGGACAGGTGTGTTCAGTGTTAAAATTGGTCCAGCCATTATAACATCAATATAATTGGGGTATCAATACAAAAATAAAGATATTTTAAATAGGGCAGCATCATTTATTGACATGTGAAGACTGTTTCAGGGCACTATTGCTAAATAATGACATTTGAAAATTTAAAATTGCACACAATTTCAATTCTGTTATCATGTATGCATAATTACAAAACTACAAATTGAATTTGATGTTTATCACTAATCTTTTAATTGAAATTCAATCCAAGTATGCCTATTTTTCTAAGGGATCCAATGGGGACTGATGGTGAGTTACACTTGCAGACTCACGCTTGTACTTTTGTGAATTATTTATTCATGTGTTCATACTTTTGCATACTATGTTCTAAATATGTATAATGTTATAAATTTGATTATTTATTCTTTTCTATCTTGATTGAAAGTGGGTCAAAACTGTGAGAAAGATGTGTGTCTGCAACTTGCAAAAGGTTGGGCACTGCTGATCTAATTTCTCTGCTTTTATTTTTAATTTACATTAGTGTTAGTATTTCTTTTACATGTCAGAATATTAAGATGTAAATTAAAAATTTCTCTTTTAGCACCCAAGCCCTTAATCAGACCAGATTGGTAATAACACTAAACTGTTGTATGGTCAGCTTTCCCATTTCAAGATGTCATGGTGACAACTTTTTGATGAAAGAGATTATGACGAATATATTCTGTTGAAACAGTTCTTAAGATTAAAAAAAGGGTATAAAGGAGGAATATAATCTTGTAACAAAGTTGTTAGAAAAATATGTGTATAATACGTATGTGTTGAAGACCCAGACCGTCCGACTCGTCCAGAGGACTTAGAGTAACTAGTTGGACGGCCGGTAATACGTATGTGTGTAATACATGTATTGCAAACATTTGTTTTAAATAATTTTTTCTAAATAATGAGCTCTGATGACTATCAGTGAAGAACAATTGTTGATAACAAGTTATCAGCAAATATGAATTTTTGTTTATAGTAAGTTAGAAAATTGTCAAGTTAAAAAAACACACAATACAACAAATTAAAAAGGTCTAAAATATAATTTAAATATTTTTATTTGTTTAATCTGAAGCTTAAAAAATGTATAAGAAATCTTATGGTTATGTCTTTTTGTAATAACAATAATAATTAGCTTGAAAGGTATTTGGGAGAGAGAGTACATGTTTATTTTATAGCTATATGTTGAAGGATGGATGGATGGGGCAGTAGATTCATGTAATTTTGCTTTTGTTTTCAGTTAGGGGTTATATAAAAAAGAGTATGTATAAATAATTTTTCTATTTTGTCACTACAGTCCCCCCCCCCCTTTGCTCTGAATTAACTCAAATTTTTTAATAATATTTCATATATCAGAAAAAAATATACTACAAATATTAAAATTAATATACCAAAAATATAGTTTTGTGACAATAGATTATTATAAAATTATTTGTAAAAGCACTTTAAAAGTTGATAATTTTGGCATAATTATATAAAATCTAGTCAATATACATGCTTAATATAATGTAGCTCTCAAAATTTTTAATTTTATTAATTTTCTTTTAATTTGACTCTTGATTTAGAAATAGTTTTTTACTCTCTCTCTCTCTCTCCCCCCCCCCCCCCCGCCCCCACCCAAGCTGGTCAAAGATTAAAAACAAGAGGGGTTTTAATAATTTAGAATAATCATTTCCTATTTCTTATCTTCTAGACAAGTAATAAATACAGAAGCTGCTTTGCTAACCACCCTTGAAGAAATGCAGTATCTTTCTCAGAAGATGTTTTACAACAGCTTGACTTGTCACTGCAGTAGAATTTTAGACAAAGTAGACATGCCCCCAGCTGATCTTAGTGCTCCAGAATCTCTAAAGCACACATTAGCTCTACTGAGAGAAGTTCTGTCATGCCAAGACGCTTGCCTTGTATCTATTGATGATCGGCAAAAAGATGTACCTCAGGTACATTTTCTTATATTACTTAATGATATATTCATAATTGTATATTACTAAACATTGTTTAGTTTATATATATATATATATATATATATATATATATATATATATATACACTCTTGTCCAAAAGTTAAGCATAGTTGCTGTTTATGTGAAAATTTCCGGAAGTCTACATCGAAATGGAAGAAAACATGGTATGCGAGTGTAATATGGTTATAGAAGAAGAAAACAATGCAAAACAAGGATAATAATAACTTTTATTATCCAAAGAAAAGGGTTGAAAGAAAAAGGGTCACAATATGAGTGTCAGCCTCAATGAGACAGAATGATTAAAACAATGTGATGCTGCAGTTTAATACGGTGTAGGGGAACCTCGGGTAGCCACGCATGCTACACAATGATTTCTCATACTTTCAATGAGGGTTTGGATAAATTATGTGCTCAAAGAGTTCCAAGCCTCACGGAGAGCAGTTTTCAATTCCAGAACGGAGCTTGGTGGGTAGTGGAGGGCTGCAAGATGTCTCCCGAGCATATCCCACACATGCTCTATTGGATTCAGATCAAGAGAGTTGACAGGCCACTGCATGTGCTGGATATCTTCAGTTTGAAGGAAGTCGTTGACCAAAGCCACATGGTCAGGAAGCGCATTATCATCCATGAATATTAAATCAGGACCAACAGCACCTCGAAACAATCGAACGGTAGGCTCAAGGACTTTGTCTCTGTATTTTTGTCCAGTAACTGACCCCGTGTCAAAGATATTGAGATCTGTGTGGCCGTCCATCATGATGCCTGCCCAGGCCATGACTCCCCCAAATGGAAAACTATGTTTTTCCGTGATATTTCCCAGGTGAAAATGCATTCCACTTTCTTTCCAGATCGTGGTACGACGAGAATCAGTTTGTAGGCTATACCTGGACTCGTCACTGAACATGATATTGTCCCACTGTTGTCCACTCCACTATCGAAGTTCTAAACTCCACTGTAAACGTGCTTGTTTCTGTGTGGATAGATGTCAGGGGGATGCAAACTGCTGGTCATCTGGCATAGAGACCAACGTGTCTGAGTCTCCTGTAAACAGTTTGTCTCGAAACAGTGACTCCTGTGGCAGCTGTCATGGCTGAACCCAGTTGTCTGGCAGAACGGTTCCTCTCACATCCAGTTATCACCAAATATCCATCTTGCCGACCGGTTGTTACCCTTAGCCGACCTGGTACTGGTTGTTGGATAACATCACCAGTGGTTTGGAACCTCTGCCACAGGCTGGAGATCACACACTGAACCACATTCAGAATCCTATATGCTTTGGTTTGGGATCGACCGAATTCCAGCATTCCAATAATTCATCCATTCAAAAACATATCCAGTTGGCATCTTTGTCAACTTTCGTCCTTTTTGATTGTTAACAACATTCCATACCACAGCAATTGCGAAATTCTGCCTCAACTGGCCATGCTGCCCAAGGCCATTTTATACTCATTCCAACGTGTGCCAGTGATTTGCACATGTCAATGTCTACTGAACTGTTTTGCATATGCACAATGATTTACCTTTGTCCCACTATTCTCCACAACTGATTATGAACCATTGAATACATATTAACTCAGAATGTTTTGCAATTTATGAATTATGCTTAACTTTTGGACATGAGTGTATATATATATAACATTGAGACTAACATTGTAAAGCTGATTCTACCAAGTTTGTTTTATAAAATAGCTCCAGCAGTAACTACCTTTTCTTTTGTAATTATTAAGTTCAATATTGGTATGTTTTTCATACCTTAATGTCTCTTTAAGTTTAGTATATTGTTTTAAATATGTTTTACAGCATTTTTAGTAAAGTAACAAATCAGAATATATTGGTAACGCATTGATGGTGTTTTGCATTGTGATCTAGATTACTCATAAATTTATTTTTAAAAAAATTCTTCAATGTGTAGTAGATTTATTAAAACACCATAATTTTTTTATTCACAATTGACTGTTGTTGCTGCCATTTGCTTATATATACAGTGAAGCATGGTTTATGCATCTTTCAAGGGTCTATCTCAAAAAGATGTATAAACAAAAAGAAGTATAACAGAAAATTAAGTCATTCATGCAACCCTTATATTAAATAAAATAAATAATGACGTTAAGACCTCTTTCCTAATCTGTTTAAAATCCCGTCTCTGTTTTGAAAGTGAAAGTCAAAATAGTTTAAATATTCATTTAAATTTTTAATTGAATCTTAATTTTTTAAATTACAAAGAACATAAAACATATGAAAATTTCATACCTTTATTTCCATTGCAAATTTTGATTATATGTAATCTTCCTTTAATTTTAATTGTCTGTTTATTGGTAAGAGAAAAAAAAATAATAACAATGAAAATAAGAGCACAGTTAATTTTTTTTTTTTTTTTTTTTTTTTTTTTTTTAAGTGACTTATAGTATTTTGTCTTGGTTTGCCATGCTGATTGTTTCTGAACTTGAAGCAAAGCATTGTGAATAGAATGAAGTTCATGGAAAGTTTTTTTTCACCAGTAGAGTGACACAGAAAGTATTTCTAAGCATCTCTGTGCTATTCACTGCTTTTTGAAACGATAGAGGGGTAGTTTCTTCACTCTCATCTTCATCACTACTGTTCAGATATTTAATCTCAATTAATTCCTTCAACTGAGCATAATTTTGAAGTAATTATTTTGAAATCACAATATACATATTCTTTAAAAGTGATGTCAGTTTCTAACATATTCCAGTTTTTTTTTATCGAGAATGACAATTTTGTTCCCATCACTTTCATCATCAGTGTTTACATCTGTCACTGGATTTGAAAATCCTCCTTTGACAAAACAATTTTTTATTGTTTCAGATTATACATAAGCCTATTCCAGGGAGATTATGTTCAGTTCCAAGTATGTTAAACTCTTTTGGAGCTGTTTTTTCTGTTATATTGTAAACCATAAGTTGAACTAACTGATTTCGGTAATACTCTTTTAAGTTCTTGATCATTCCCAGATTTAGGAACTCTAGTCTGTTTGTATACAATTCGGTGAAAAGAAATTAATTTTGATATTTTGAAAAAAAAATCCGTCCTTTGGGCATTTGACCATAAATAACAAAATGTTACGGTTTTACTGTTTCATTGCCAAGTCATTTTTTAGCAAATGTGTGATAATATTAGCTGTCATCCATGCTTTTCTATTCGCCATATACATTAGGGGCAAACTTTTTACATTTTTAAAACATCGTGGTTTTTGTGATTTACCAGTGACTAGGGGGTTATTTTTTTGGTCCCAACTGTATTTGCACATAGTAGAAGAGTCAATCTATTTTTGTTTTTTTCTTCTTCTATTACACTGATCATCTTTAAAGGCTAAGGTTCTTAATAGCATGGGGTGATAGAATAATCTGGTTTCATCAACATTGAACATGTGTTTTAATTGATATCCATCAATGTTCTCAATAGGTTCTTAAACCAATCTTCAACAGATTCTGATGGAACATATTTCAATTCCTCACTTATCACTTTACAGAAAAATCTGCATCATGATTTATATGTATGGAGCCATCCTGCTGAAAAGCCAGCATCCTTCACATTCAGTTTCAATACAATCTCTTTTGTTTTCTCCATCAGCATATTTCCACTTATCAGATATTTTATGCATGGCATTGAGTACTGCAGTAAAATGCCTTCAATTTTCAAACATTTTCTTGTCTGCACACATAACTTTTTGGAGGCAGAAGTATCACAAGTTAAAGCTTGTTCTTCAATTTTTGTTCTCTAGTGCATGATTGTTTTAAGTGTGGACACTGGATTATTCAACTACTTTGCCAGTTAAACTTTTTTCAACACAGTTAGATAGTACCTTTTGTTTTCTCGACTGTATTCTTAAGAGCAGTTCACTTAACAAAAAAAAGCTTAATGTATATATATATAATGTATATATATATATATATATATATATATATATATATGTGTGTGTGTATATATATATAATGTATATATATATATATATATATATTATATATATATATATATATGTATATATATATAATGTATATATATATAAAGTTTTAGCACAAGACCAAACAAGCAGCACTGATCTGACAATACAGAAATGGGCTTGTCCTGTGTGCTATGCATGTATAGAAATTCCATATCAGTTAACTTCTCCAATGAAAAGTGGTCAGTTGATCTCCATTTACTCAGTGTATATAAGGGTCCCCCTCTTTTCATATTAGCTTTCTGAGAAGTAACTCATTACTATTGTTCACCCCCACCCCCTTGCACCTGCTGGGGATGTCATTAGAAAAATAGGTAAAATAAGAAAGAATGACTTGGAATATTACCGGGAAATTTGTTACTCCAAAGTGAATTTCGACTTGGAAGCCTGAAAAGAACACCATATAAACGGAGCTAAAAATTATGTTGCATCATATAAATGAATTATTTAAACTATATAGGAATTAAAATTATATAAGAATAAATCGGGACCTAAGCTAAACAATGTGTAAATGAAAAACACATAAATGAGAAATGTATAAACTGTGTTCCACTGTATCTTTTTTCCCTTGTAAATAAAAATAATCCATACATTTTTCTTAAATGAAGCTATCTATGTCTGCAAATTCATAATTTATTACTTTTCTTGGCCTGATATCGCCCACATATAATTAATATTTGTAACATTTTCAGATTTTGACTACAGTTGTAGAACCCTTGCTTCAGATGTGCCACGTCTCTGCTTCTAAGTTGGCCAGTGCAGATATGGCAACTTACCTGGCAAACTGCATCTACCTGATTCATTCTACACTTATGTTGTTTGAGTACACAGATCAACAGCTTGAAATGTTACAAGCACAAGTGAGTAATTTTTAATAAAGTAATTTAGACAATACTTCATTTTTTTTTTTAAATTGAAAATGCATTGTTCCTTATTGATGTGAAACATCTTAGGGCATGGGATATAGAGTAAATCATGAACTAAATGTGGCGGAGATGAAAAAGAAGTATGTAATGGAAGTGACATCATATTATTATGAATACATAGAAGAAAACCATTCTTATAATTTGAAGGTCCATGTCGCTTACCTTGACAACAAATTTGGTAATCTTGATAATTAATTTGGTGAATTATCACTAACATGGTGGCTTTTGGAGAGTTTTAGAAACTTCTCAAATTTTGTAGATTGGTTAAGAACTTTGTGAGTTGTTTTTCCAGAACTTTTCACAGAGGATATATGACATGAGTCATATTTTTGAGGGTAAGAGGCTCACAGGCCGCATATGTGTGGATGGGGGTGGAGGAATATTCTTAAAAGCAATGTTTTAGTACTTTCTTAAGTTAGTGCTGGCTAGACTATTCGATGATCTCGGTAAATTTATATTGCTTTGTTGCTCATTCAAATATGCTGATATTTGGTTGCTATTTTTTTCTTCATGAATGAGCAATTTTGGCTTAAAATAGGGTTAGCAAGATGAAAAAAATACAGCTATTCCTCAACCTGCCACCATTATTTGATCTGTTTCACAATAATAACTCATCAGGAAGAGGCATAGGATGAGATTGATAAGCCACAAAATTTCTATACTGACTAGTTATCTGGGATTATTCCATTACTAAATTATTTTAAAATCTTCAAACCTAGCTGGCAAGACATATTTTTGTTAAGATGAAATGTAATATCAGGTTAAAAGATGATAAAAAAGTAACATGTGTAGAATGGAAGATGTATGTTAGATGTATGTTATGTTATATGATTGGTCATCATATCTCCACTTTTCAAACCAGGGTTTTGGGTTTCATAAGATAGCATCAGGAGATGGGATTACATAAGTTAAACATTTTGAAAATTAACTTTTCTTGAAACTTGTTCTTAAAATTATATGTCATTAGTTTTTTTTTTTTTTTTTTTTTTTTTTTTTTAATGTGTGTGTGTGTGTAGCTGTTGCTGGCATGCATTTGACATGTCATTGCAAAAATTAAAAATTTCAGATTTCAAAGTCTATGAAAGAGTAATTTTATACAGAAATGCCCTCTACAAGCTGAAAAAAAATCCAGGAAAATTCCTGCTGCAGTTTAAAAAAAAAAAATTCAAAAAACTTTCAGAATGCCAGATTATTTAGATTAGATTATTTAGCTATTGGACACCCACCACAAGTTATCTTGTAGTTAGCCAGTCAATCTATAACGTCAACTAGGACCATTCTTGTAGCAAATATGTACTAACTATGTGTATTGAGTATCTGTGAAAAGTTCATTAAAAACTTTAATGGCGGCAAGATAACTCAGATGATAGGTCCCCCCCCCCCAAAAAAAAAAAACCAAGACTTATTTTATCACAAAAAGTAAAAAAGAATCATAATTCCACAATATAATTTTATAATGAGGAGTGAGTGGGAACTTAAACACTTTTGATATATAGAAAGTATCCTACCTACATTAAACTGCACATCAATCAATATATCACATTTTAAATTGACAGGAAAAATTACTTACATTCTCTCAAACCATATTTTTTAGCATGTTATTACCTATTATTTTAAGCATGTTTATGTCCTTATGCTTCTTTTGAAAAGCAATGGCTTTTTGCAGCTAAATGGAGATTAATTGATCACTATAATTTTTTTCATCATCATAAAATTCTGAAAATTTAAAATCTACATAGAAGTTTATATTTTAAATGTAGGATTTGGGTTTATATAAAAGATTTGGTAATTATAATGTTTAGAAAATTTCATTGCTTCAAATTATTTTATTTTACAAATTTCAGATTATTTTACTTCTAGATTTAGGTTATGATATAGGTGCATCTTAGAAAACATTAATACATTAAAAGTTCTGATAGAGCATCTCAACAGATAATTTTTTAATTTAATTTGTTTACTAATCAATTCTCGTTTTAGATGGATGCACATTTGGATACACTTGTGAGTGAACAGGCTTCAACAGTTGTTGGTCAGCTTGGTTTTGGAGCTTTGTATACTTCATTGCAAGATTTTCAGCCTAAACATGGCCCTCTGTCTAACTTGCCAGGCTGTGATGCTTTAGCAATACAGGCTGCTGTGGTAAGAATTACTTTTTATTACTTTTATTGTTTAATTATTAATTTAAAATTCTTGTAGACATCCTTGTTTTCTACTAATACATACCATTTTGCTAGTCAAATTAATGTGAAACATATTCTGGTTACTATCACAGGAGTAAGATCAATTTACTAAAAGTCACTTATTGATGTGAAACAACATCTTAACATGGCGTAGAGTAAGCCTTGAAAGAAATATGGTTTACATGAAACGGAAGTGCAAATATGTAACACACACACACACACACACAGAAGTGACATTATATTATGAATATGTAACAGTAAACCATTGTTGTAATTTAAAGACCTGAGTCACTTAACTGTGGGGGCAAAATCAGTGACCTTGGTGATGAATTTTGTGACATATCATATCTGCCAACTTTTACGCATTATGCGTAAAATTTACGCATTTTAACTGCTCTTTACGCTTTTACGCATATATTGCTATATTTTACGCATTTATTTGAATTTTTTAACATTACTAAGAAATCAATCTCCGGCGAAATTCTCTGGCTTTTTTTGTTTGAAATTTACCAATTAACCAGACATGGTATAATCCTTCGGAAACACCGATTTTCCGCGTTTTTAGCACTGATATATATCTACCATTTGCAGGATCATAGTAAATCCATAATAAAATGCAGGGTAATGCCAATAAAATTAACGGAGATTTACGGCCGCGTGTAATGTAAATTAAGATCTCGATCGCTTATTTTATGAAAGTTATAAATATACTTCTTTAAAGGTTGTCTAATTCAGCATAAATCGCTAAAATGTTATTTTGTTCATTAATTTCACATAAACACTGCAATTGCACAATTCAGTTTGTTCTCATGAATCGCTGAGTACAATAGTATCTTTTTCCATCTATCTCAATCTTCTAAATATTGCATTTTTGATTGACTAAACTAGCTTATTTTCATATTCTGATTAATTACTACGGTTAATTTCTTAATTATTTTCGCATAAACAGTGCGATTACGTAATTCAGTTACATCGTGTGAATTGCCGAGTGTACATTACTATCTTTTTCCATCCATCTCCATCATTTAAATGTTGCATATTAGATCGACTAAACTAGCTTATTTTCATATTATGACTAATTATTAAAGTTAATTTTTTAATTATATTTGCATAATATAATTTTTTCTAATTAAAAAATGGGTATGAACTCTGAAGGGATATTTTCCAAAAAGTGGTATTAAAGCAATGATTTAAGCAAATGAAAAGGAAACCATTTTGGTAGGAATATAATTCAGTGCTTTTTTTTTTTTTTTTTTAAATTAAAGATCAATATCTGTTTACTCTCTTTAGTGAAAACCTGTGTTTTTCCAAACATAAATATTTGTTTTCATTATAAAGTAATTAATTCTCACCGGATAAAACCCCCCCTTTTTTTTTTTTTTTTTTTTTTTTAATTTTTTTAAATTTTCATATTCTACCAGTAGTATGCCTGATATTTAATGCAGTATTTTTTTTAATGCAGGTACTTGTACATTGTTAAATTCATTAGAAATGTTGTTTACACGTGTAGTTTTAAAAAACCCATTATAAATGTCATTCACGCAAAATTTTACACATTCCAATTTTCCCAGGTTGGCAGGTATGAAATATCACCAATTTTGTGAGTTCTCGAAATGTTTAGAATTTTGTTGATTGGTTAATAATCTCACAAGTTATGTGCTTTATCCAGAACTTTCCTCAGAGGGTGTATAAGCTCATTATTTAGTTGGTTTGTTGACATGTCTGTCTGTCTATATTTAAAAACAGCTAGCAGCAGCTACTGCTGCAATTCTTTTAAAATTTCCTGTCAAGCTAGCGGCAGACCTATAACATTAAATGATTTGAAATTTTGCATAATGGTTTAGAATACTGTGCCATGTGTCACCTCTTATTTTAGTTGTAATAGAATTAAAAGTTTTATATATATATAATTTTGAAATAAATAAATAAATAAAAAAAAGTTTATTTTTTTCTTTTGTGAAAATTTTATTTTATTATCTTCAAAATTCCATTGTTCGAAACGTTGTTGCCATTTCAATAGGAGTAATATATAAATGATATAACTTTCATTGTTGGAAATGCTGTTGCCATATCAAAAGAATCATTTAAATATTATTTCTTTTGAAATGACATCTGTGTTTTTAACAGTGATTAGATTTTGAAGATAAATTTATTATTCAGAACTCTAATCATGGAAGTAAAGGGTAGGAGTTTAACGTCATGTTGGAAAAATGCCAATATTGTTTGAGATAATAATTCAGGTGATGCTAACAACTAGGAAAAGTACTCATTACTTCTACTCATAATTAGATAATTTTAATTTAAATATAACAAAAAATACATATATTAAACACTATGTCTGTTTGCTGTGTCAAATGAGAGCAGATGGGAATTTACTAAGACTAGCAACACCTATATATAATTCTCAAATCATTATGGTGTTTTCATACTTTTCATCCATAATATCACCTTTTCTTTAACTCCACTGCTCTAATACTGATGCTATTGTTGAGACTTTTGTTATCCTTGGCTATCATATCGTTAGATTTTAAATGTCTTATTGTTGTAAACGTGTAACTGACAGTTACATATTTACACATCATGAGTGGGATAAAAGAGTTTGTGAAGTCAGATCTTGCAAAGCAAGTCACGGTGGGTTGGCAAGTATCAGCAAGCAGGAGTCGAAGCCCACTAGTGAGTGAAAATATCTACCAAGCTCAATAAAGAACTCAATATCTATTGAATCTTCTGATTTCATATACCCTTTAAGCCATATTATAAAATAAATCTTGGAGAAAAATGTAAAAAAGAATATTGAAATCTTTCCCTTGGTAGCTTGTACCACTATCACACACAACACATTAACAGTTTTCCATTCAAAATATTCATAACATGTGATGTTTCACTTCACATCAATTTATAATAAGCAACAGAGTTACTCATTAATTTGTTTTAGTCATATTAAGTTAAGTACTAAAATCACTTTGAGCAAAAGTATCCAAATGCCTGCATGTGATTGGCAGACAAATTTATGCATTTCTTCTTAGTCTTAACTGTCACCAGTTATCTTCCTTAAAAAGAGTCCTCCAATATGGTCTCATAATCTAGTCATCTAATAATCTTTGTCTCAAAGTAATGAATATTCTTAGTAACCGTTTCTTCTTTTTTCTGTATTATTAATTTAACAAAAAATGATTTCTTTGTAAGTAATATGTTATCTATATAAATAAAATTGAAAATCTGTCTGTCTGTCTGTTTGTCCCATCATCACGGGAGAACGGCTGAATCGAATTTGATGAAATTTTGTGGGTAGCCTGGAAATAGTCCCACTTAAAATTTAGTCCATGTTTGGAGTTTCTACGATCAGTGGTTCTCGAGATATTAGTAAAAAACAAAATTTTCATTTGTCTCATCATCACTGGAAAACGACTGAACCGAATTTGATGAAACTTTGTGGCTAGCCTTGAAATAGCCCCCCATAAATTTAGCCCAAGTTTCGAGTATCTAAGACCAGGAGTTTTCGAGATATTAATGAAAAACGAAACTTTTTCCTAAGAGTTCTACTCTCTAACTCCGTGGTTTATCCAAACGAAAAGCTTAAAAATCGTTTGAAAGTGAATTAAAACATTATCTCTGAGTTTGATGGGAGATTTTTTGCACTAATTAGTCACATTCTGAAAACATGGATTGTTTGAAACATGATTTAAATGGGAAATCTATCTCCATGGTTTATTTTACACAAACTTTTACTGAACAATGAAAAGTGTAAAGAAATCAAAATGGTTATTTAATTTCGCAGTTTATGAGGAAGATTCTATTTTATATCATGTTGCTCAGAAACGCAATTAAATTAAATCTGCCTGTTAATTTTAATTATTATTTTTTCAATTTGAATAATAAATAAATGGATATAAAAATATATTTTAGAAAAGAGCGATTTGATTTTTCTTTTAGCATTTTTGACTGGATAATATCAATTACGGTCTTCAGGTTTAAACGTTATTATTATTGATATTTTCGGGGATTATTGATTCAGGGATTATTGATATTTTCAAGTTATTATGTAATTGTTTTATTATGACAAAAATTTTTTTAAACTCATATATTGTACTTTGTACGAGTAATCTTCTACAAATACACAGGTATATCTTCATTTGCACGCTACTACAAATGCTGCCGTGTTCATGCGGAGTACGATCACGTTAAACATGTGGGTCCGTAAGTTCTTCCGAGAGGTTGGTGGTAGGGGAAGGAGGGTACGGTCCCTGTGGATGCCTCCCCCACTGGGTTCCGGTCTAAATTGGGTGGCACTTCCCGGCCGTCCATTCAGTTACCTTACACCATTCTGGTAGGTCGGACGGTCTGGGTCTCAACAACAACAACAACAACAACAGGTATATCTTCTAATCTACGAGAATATAAGTAATACAGGTATATTGGCATATGTTTTGATATATATTGGCATATATTGGAATCAGTTACGACCTTCTGGTATAAAGAGTACGGGGATTATTGATATTTTCAATTTATTACGTCATCTCTTTTATTTTGGCAAAGATTTTTGAGACTCATATTTTATATGGGTAATCTTCTACTAACACACAGGCATATTTTCTAATCTGCAACAATATAAGTAGTACAGGGTTGCATATATTGATTCAATTCCTTTTTTTTGTAAATTTGCTTATAAAAGGGGCCAGAATGTTTTATTCTTCAGATCTGCCCGTGAAGATAATTTTGCATAGTGAGAATAGATATTCTTAAACTTTTCTTTAGGAACAATAAATTTAATATTTTAACAGAATTTGCACATGATTGCGAATTATAAGTTTCTTTATATTATATACTCCGTATGAAGAATGGGTATGCTGCTAGTTTTTTGTATATATTTCTATTCTATACTTCAAAATATATCTAGACACAAAATTTGCATTAAGCCATATTTTTAACAGAGCCTAAATTGTTGCTTAGAGAAGTTAATGTTAAATTTTATGAGCATATTTTTGACCATACAAATTTTTATTTAATAACCAATATTTTTAACAGCCCCCTCCCCCAATCTTTCATTTAGCTAAATCATTTTCTCAAATTTGTGTATTGAAATAGATTTTGTGTCAAATATTTTATCTGATGGAATTTCTAATTGTAACCCTCTTCAACTCATGTTTTTAAATCCAGTTAATCTCCCTGTCCTCCTCCTTTATAATTTTTCCTTAGAAAAAGAGGGGTTTATTATCAAAATTCTATGGTAATACTCCAGGAAATTTACCTTTTTTCTAAATATTAAAGAGGTGTTAGATTGTAAAGTTGTGGATTCATTATTAATAAGATTTTTCTCCCATTGCAGATAACAAAATCTTTGGACCAGTTTTGCACTTTTATGGACTTGATAGTGTTAAATGGCCCATACTTGCAATGGCAGCAAGCCGTCAGTCTTTCTACTAACTCTAAAGTTCAGTCAAGTTTTCTCATACTAACAAAACATTTACATGAGATTTTTAAACCTTGAGTAAAAATTAAAAATATTTCGCTTCAATGAAACAATTTTAATTTACAAACAGTTGCATAATGTTACAATTAACAAAAAATGCTTTTTTTTTCTCTCTACAACATACAAAAATATAACAAATAAAGAAACAAATATACAATCAAACCTGTTTGAAACAGAATACTGTAATAAGTGGAAAATATTTTTAGCCCCGTCCAAAAAATATAAAAAATTCATGTTATTTTCTCTTGTGTAAAACGGAACCTCCACAATGCGGAAACAGACAGTCAATTTAAAATATATATAATAGAAAGCACCTATTGTAATGAACAGAGAATGGAAAAATCGTACAACTATTTTAGCCATTTATTTCCATGAGAACCATTTTTCACAGAACTTTCTATTATATTATATCACGTTTTTCTGAAAGCCATTTCAAAACTTCGAGAATTTTCGATTAATCAGGGAGACTCTGAAATGCTAGAAATATTAATCAATGCGCAATTTTTAACTAAAAGTCACATCATTAGTAAGACACATGTCTAAGAAACCATGTTAGATTATTTTGAAAGTTCATCTCACAGTTTTTTTTATTTTTTATTTTAATGGTAAGCAGTAATATATTCCCTGTTAGTCAATTCATCTAGGTTTTAAGGTATAGTAATAAACTAACAGTTAAGGATATGGGGTACACTATATTTTTATTTACATATACTCCTGTGATCACAATATGCAAAAATGTATGTATATACTTATTTAAAATAATTAAATTAGCTATTATGGTATAATATAGTATTAATCGGATTTATCTAAATATACTTTTTTGAATTTTTAAAGTCTGATGTATAGGTGAGCAATTGCATATGGACTATCAGCATTTCCAGCTAAACTTTTAAACTTAGTTTTTCTGAAATAGCCTGCATAAAACGGAAGCTTTTTCAAGACAGAAAATTCTTCCGGTCCCCTGAATTCCGTTTAAGGCAGGTTTGACTGTAGAACAAAAATGTAACATAAATAGAAATTTGTTTAGCTAAATATGTATCACATAAATGTGGGTGTTTATTAGTGTTTAGCATTTGCAGAGGTCAATCAGAGGTTAGTCTTAAATCACACTTTACAGCGATTAATCTTTTTTGCTTTGCATTTTGGCAAAGGATAGCCCAGTTAAATTTCGAGTTGTAATTAAAAAGCTACTTTTGATGTTTAATAACAAGATTTTAGTGGAATTAATTTGTCTTCTGTGGATACTGTAATTGCAGTTTTTTTCTTAGCATTTTGGAATAGGATAGTTCAAATAAATTTTGGGAATCAATTAGAAAAAGCTATTTTTGATGTTTGGTAACAAAATTTCAGCTAAAAGAAGTTGCCTCTCACTCACAAAGGAATTGCGATCTTTTTTTCATATCTCAGTAAAATTTTGCATGATTTACACACTAAATTTTTTCCATAAATTACGAGGGTATATTTCGAAAATTACATAAATAAGGCAATTTTCTGAAAATCTAAAAAATAAATGGAATATTTGTTACAAATTGTGATCTCCCATAAAAATCAAGACACGTTTGTGTAATTCCAGAGAATGTATAATTCCATCAAAAATTTGAATTACAATTTTTAACTCTATCAGAATACTTACCACATACATATACCATGTGTTATAAGGAAAGTAAAAGAATATCTATTTTCACTATTGAACTAAAATACTTATTAACTAGCTGTCTCGTCACTGTAACAATCTGAGGTTTCTTTCATCTTCTTTGTATTACCTTTAATTCTAGAATTTGGTTATATTATTTATTTCATTATATATTCTTTTTTCATTTAACATGCTACTTCTGCTTCAGTCTAATAAGTGCTGTTTTACAGAAAAAGCTAGATAGCTTTCTAGCGTCACCTGATTCTTTAATAATACCTCAAAGCATTTTGCTGTTATCTGCTTCTTTAAGGTAAGACTTAAGTATATTTTGTTTTTATTATGTTTATTTCTGATTTGTCATTTACTCAGTTAAAAATTAAGAATACTATCGCATATAAGGTGAAAATTAAACAAATTAATTAAGCACAAGATGATACATAATATAGCATTTCGAAAACATGTTGGATCATCTTCTTCAGTGCTAAACAGATCAACAAACCTGAAGTGATAAAGATGAAATGGGGAAATCCAATGTATTCTCAAAACAGTTCTATACTATTTGGTTTAATTTATGCTTAATTACAAAGATTTTGCTTAATTACTAAGTTATTTAAAAGTTTTTCCTTATCCTTTGCACAAAGTGTTTTTGCTTATTAATAGCATACATCTTAGTATTGCAATTTGTAGGTTTATAAAATAGATAGAAGAACCTCAAAATTTGATGATTTTCTTTTCTCATATTACTATCTTAATCAGCTCAGTCTGTCTCAAATATATGGGGTTACAAGCTGTTTTAAAGAGATGACTACAGGGTTTATTCTTCAGATAAAATTGGTACATGTTATATTACACTGTGTATCCTGGTATCTGCCTTGTTTCAAGACTTCACGACTGAGTGTGTGGAGTTGTAGGTAAATCTTCCTGTCAACCGGCTTTTCAACTCTTTTCTCCTTCTATAAAGGAAAGAGATAATTCTACCTAAGCTAAAAAGTGTTTTTTCAAAAACATTTGAGGTAGAATCTCAGCTTCTTTAAAGCTGCACATGTGAATGGTAATACTAGCAAAATGCCGGTTTGAAAATGTACATGTGAACAGGACTTTTTAATTAGATTGATACATACCATTACATGTTCAACACATATTCTAGTGTGGATTCATGTTCTAGTGTGTTCAAAAAATGTGTAAATCTGTTGAAAACTCAGTGAGTCAATTTTTGACCCCCACTACCATTATTGTAAGGAAAGTAAAATGTAAGCAATCTCAATATTTTGGAATAAAGTAATTAACTTGAATTCACTCTAGATATGCAAAGTGTTAATTCAATTTGCTTTTCTAGTAAATCTAATATAGTTCTTCAATACATGCTGTATTGAAATATAAATTGTAAAAAGCAGTATAGTAAGGTAATATCTGCAAAGTTTCTCCAAGAAGTTTCTATATATAAAAGAAAATCATGGGTGATAAAATAGCATAGGATGCCATATTTCTCAAACTATTAAATATTATGTTTTGAAATTTTTTAGGATTTTAAGTTACCTTGTAGTTATATGACACGTGTCATTTACATCCAAGAACAGGTTTATTCATTAATTTTTATCCTAATTTTAAAGCTTTGACCCTCTAAATAGGAATGGGAATTAACAGGATCTTTAAAAAAAAAAAGCATTTTTGCATGAGTATTTAAAAAAATAAATTTGTTAAAATCATAGTGATCTTAATTATTTGAATTCTTATATATTTCATGGATATGATACAAGTAATATACTCAATTGCAAAAAATATATGCACCCATAAAAAAAAATTAAAATAAATATGCTTGAAAAATGACAAAATAATAATAATAATAATAATGTAGTAATTAAAAAAAATGTTTTTTGTTAGAATGCGAAGATATACACACAACTTTTTGCCAAAGTATAGACTTGTGCTAATCTATTTTTTTCATGTGGTGAGCTAAAGATAACCTAAAAAATGCAAGTTTTGATATATTTAAGAATAAATAAATAAATAAATATGAAGGAATTGTCCTACGGATTCAGTTGAAGCATTGCTGGAAAAAATGTTCTTTGATCTTTCTGATGGTTTCAAAATGGAAACTCTATTTTAATATTGTTTGTCGCTAAGGAACTAATTTGTGTGAAAATCACCCAAAATTGCACTAAAACATAAAGTAACTGAAAAACGAATTCAAATTTTGAAAATATTTCAGAGGTGTATCGTCTGGAGTCCTGAAGTACATCTGTACCAAATTTTTTGCTGTCCAATGCTTAGATTTCCTGTTACAGATGACACACACACAAACATCTACTTCTTTTATGAAATACTTGACCCAGCATTGTTCGGGTCCTAAATAAGCACCTGCTACTTAAATCATACATTTACAGAATTGTCTCTTCAACCCATATGAATTTGATCCTTTTGTTTCAAATCAGATTTTCTTGCATGAGCTCTGCAACATTATAAAGAAAAAAAATAAATAAATAAAAGTAACAACAGAATCCTTTCTCTAGGAGAGAAGGCATGGTTTAAACCTCACTGTGAGTTCCAATACAGGCATGCGCAGAGCAGTCTAGCAAGGAGAAAGCTTGGCCACACATCATTTATGGATATACAATTTAAATTTTTATGCATTTGCTTGATAAATCACATATAAAATAATCTAGTAATTGAAGAAAAAGTTATTAGAATGTGAAGATATAAACACAACGTTTTGGTAAACTATAGAATTGTGCTAATCTTCCTTTTTGTGTATGGTGAAATAGGTATCAGATAACCTAAAAAACATAAATTTCGATGTACATAAAAATAAATAAATATGAAGGAATTGCCCTACAGATTCAGTTCATAGATCATTGGAATGAAAGTTCTTTGATCTGTCCGATGATATCAAGATAGAAACTCTGTGATAATATTTTTGGTCGCGAAGGGAACAGATTTGTACGAAAATTGCTCAAAATAATACTAAAACATAAAATAACTAAACTAATTCAAATTAAAAAAAAATCTTGCCAAAACATATTGTCTTTACGAGGGTGAAACTAATTCGAAGTTCAAAACTATCTCGCCAAACCATGTTTTCCTATGTCCGGAAGCAACTCTACCAAATTTTGTCGCTGTCTGACACATAGATTTCTTTACACAAACAAAGTAAGATGAAGTACTCAATCCCTAAAGAAATTATTGTTATAAATAGGAGGTATACCAACAAAATATCTAGAAGAAAGATCAATGTCTTACAAGGGGTATGAGAATGTTAAAAGTTTAAGAAATAGTGTCATACCGAGTAAAATATATATATATATATATATATATATATATATATATATATATATATATATATATAAAGAAATACAAAAGGAAAGTAAAGAACGGGGGTGACCATATGTCTTTCATAAAATGGTAGGGGTGGATTGCTTTGTATTCTACTTCGGAAATAGAGCAGCATTGCGCCTCTTCCATGGTAGCGAATTGGTTTTTGGTATAGCTCAGAATATGTGGAATCTATCTTTTTGAAATCCACTTATCGTTATTTATGTATATATATATATATATATATATATATATAAATAATATACAGTGAAACCTGTCTATAACAATATCGTCTATAACGATAAACTTGTTTATAACGATATTTTCCACAGTCCCGACGGATTTCCTATAGTTTTAGTGTATATCGAACTTGTCTATAGCAATAATTTGCTTTTGAGTGAACCTGTATATAACGATAATTTTGAGTACTTCAAACATTTTTCCCTTGTGTTGTGTCAAAGACTTTTTGGACTTTGGACCAAGACTTTTACAATGGCAGACTTAACACAAAGGCAGTTCATCCTAAAGGGGAATAATGTTCTATCTACCATCTATATACCAAGATTACCAAACTCTTTGACATAAATGTTAAACAAGCATGTGGCATGATCTCTGGCAGTTGGAGTTCTGTGCACTCATCTACCATATGAAATTGGTGGTGGAAGGCAGGTTTTAATTTCAGCTCGTGCAGTGATGAAGAACAGTCTGACAGCGATGAGAATTCTCAACAAAATCTTTCTGAAGAAGAAAATTGTGTGCTGCATCTAAGTAATCTTTGAATGCATTCAAAGTTTCCACAAATATGCACTCTTCAATAAACCCAGAAGACTATTTGAATTTGGATGAAGGTTTATTAGTGTTCAGTGGAAGCACCAATGAGGACATCATTGTAGAACTGGAAGAAAATGATGATGTTAGTGAAGTGGAAGATGAGGAGTGTGGAACGGATCCACCACCCGACACAACAGCTGAAGATGCTGTTAAAATGATCGAAACATTACAGAATTTATTCCTACTTTACCAAATGTTCCAGATGTATATCTGGATTCGCTAGGAGGTTTAAAACATATGTGTATGACGGCTGCATTTTCTGAAAAATCCAAGAAAATGAAAATTTCGGATTACTTCTTATGTTAAATTTTCCTTCTTCCTATTTAAGGATTCGAATTGTGTACAGTACGTATTTCATTTCGTTTCGACGTATTCTTGATTTTTGATTTAGAAATATTACTCCAATTTTATTTTTATCATTATAATTATCCGTCTTTTAATTGCATAATAGAAATATAGCTAAAATATACGCCGCGTTACATTTTCGAACTGCAATTTGAATCTTATGATTTAGGTTCATAAGATACTACATATATATGTTTCATATTTTTTTGCTAATCTGTAATACAAGTTCACCATAATACTGTAGTATTATTCAGTCATGCAAGTTCAACATATATTATTATAATAATGTCACACCCATGTTAAATAACTTCCATTATAGAGTGTAGCAAGTTCAGCCCTGTCTATAACGATATTTTTTCTCGGTCCCTAGAGTATCGTTATAGACAGGTTTGACTGTATATATAAATATATATATAAATAATAAAGTGTATATATATATATATAAATAATAAAATATGTATATATAAATAAGATATTTGAATTTTATTCTATAAAAGCGAGATGAGATCTCTTGCTCCTCTATAACATGACAAAGATATCCAGAATCTGATTAGTAATTTATAATGGCTTTATTTCTGATACATAATATTAGCTTAAATTATTTCAAAATTTAATGTGCTTAAAATTCCTTAATTTTGACTATTTGAAATGAGTATAAACCATGAAAATTTCTCATTAGTATGTTTCAAATAAAATATTACATCATTAATCTTTTGAATACCCTATTATATGTTATTTCTTACAAAATTTATATAATTTTACATGCAATATTTTTTAGATACCCTTAATTTTACAAACAAAACCACCATTGTTAGTAAGTATTGAACAAAAGAATTGCTAGACAGTCTTAAATAAAGTTATTTTCAAATATTCAGTTTTCTGTCCTTAACATATATGTTATCTTCTTTCATTAACTTTCATATGAATGTTCTCATATCAGGCAAACCTTGAGGAAGCGCTCTATGGAACTACTGTATAATGCCTATAATCAAATCTATGAAGCTGTGAACTTACCAAGTAATAACTACATGGACCCCAGTTTACTGCTGCCACGAACACCCGAACAGGTTAAAACACTGCTACTGTAAATGTAAAAATATTCTATGTGATGAAATAAATAAAATTATTTTTCTGTTATGTTAAATTATAGTTTGTTATCTGCATATTATTCCTGTAAGTTCTCTTACTGTGCATTCGACATCTCTAATAATTCTTTGCACAAAATGATGAACCACATATCCAGTTAAAGGACACATATTGCAGATTCGCACGGCACAGTTATTTTTTATATTGGATCATAAGTTGTTTGCTTTTGTGAATTTTTACAACAGTTTGCCAAATTGCAACCAGCAATCATTTTTGCATATATTGCCCTGTGGAAAGCCCAGGCCGTCCGACTCGCCCGAGGGTATGAGCAGCAAAGTGAGCGCCCGGGAGAGACATACAGGGTGCCCACTTATATCCGTTAAACCCCCCTTAACTTCTTCTAAACGGTGACAGCTTAGGCCATAAAGTTGGTGTCTAATTATAGTAAAAAGGCTATGCACTACTCGATGAGACAACTTACAATGCCATCTATCAGCAAATTTTGGAATTAGCGGTCCTATCTCGTAAACAGTGAAAGATACGTGAAAAAGTCGATTAGAAAGTTGTGGAGCACTCTCAATTTTGTACGAAAAGATACCTTGCGCACATCAATACTCAAAGCAGAATGCAAAAAATGAACATTTGTTTGGTCACGATTTCGAAAATTGTCATGTCATAGTGAGTGAAAGAAAGAAACTGAGACACTTCCCTGCCTTCAGGATTATTTATTTACAATACTATATTGCTCAAAATGCTCTCCGTTAGCCACTATACACATTTGCACTCTGGACTGGAATTCTCGCTGCACATTGTGTAACATGGCAGGTGTTACGGACGCACAAGCATCAGTAATGCGTCGTCGAAGATCCTGCAATGTTGGCAGAGGGGTCACATATACCTGCCCTTTTATGTGTCCCCATAAGAAGAAGTCTAATGGAGTCAAGTCAGGTGAGCACTGGGGCCACTCGACGGAACCACCATACCCGATGACTTGATTCTGGAATGTCTCTATTAGGTACTGCTGAACGTTTGAAATCTTATGCAGAGATGCTCCGTCATGTTAGAACCCTACGTTTAGGAGTTGGTGCAACGGTAGATTCTCAACAAAGTCGGTTATTACATCCTGCAGAAACTGCAAGTACTGTTGTCCCGTTAACGTGCCCTCGTAAAATACTGGTCCAATGAACCTGTCATTAAAAATTCCGCACCAAACATTAATCAACCAGCATTGTTGATGTCGAACTTTGACAGCATATCTCGGATTTTCCAGCGACCAGGTATGAACGTTCTGTCTATTAAACATTCCGTTCCTCGATAAACATGCCTCATCTGTCCATATTATGTCTGCCAGGAATGTTGGGTGGACCTCTAAGTTATTCATCACAAAGTTGCACCACGTGTAACGTCTCTCAGCATCTCTTGGCAGCAATCCCTGCACAGGTGTGGATCGGTATGGATGAGCACATGATTAATTCAGGATTTTCCAGACGCGGCTTTTTGAGAGGCCACAATTTTCACTGATCATTCTTGTGCTGCTCTGAGGATGGGTGAGAGCTAGCACATTTTCAGGTTGCACTTTGCGTCTTACATTACAAGGTGTACGAATTCGAGGTGAGCTGGTCACGTAGCCCGTCTGCCTTAAACGTTTTACAACTTTTAAGATGGTCTGCCGTGTAGGATGCGGGCCTTGAGGGAAATATTCACGATACAACCTTGTAGCTGATTTTGTCTTCATTCACCGTATATTAATAACATCTCGCAATACTTGTAACTGCAAAATTTTGCCATAACTGTCCGCTTTAACGTACAACCCAGTAGAAACATCCTTTTTATAGTAGTAGTCTCTGGTGAACAGGTATGACGTTCCATCCTCATTTGCATAATACATGAGATCCATGTGATTTTTATACCAGACATGGTTGAGTTGAGCTGTGTGTTTGGAGAGACGATTTTGCAAGATCAGCAGAAAATGTTCATGGTTTGTAGAGACATTCAGTAAAACACGCAACCGGTGTGGGGGCAGAACCATGGTCCTCATGAATGCAAATAACGTGCGATTCCTCTGCGCCACAACATAGGCTCGTATTTAGTCCGTAAGGTGGTCTTTTCTCGCTTCGCTTCACAATCAAACAAATCATTTTTTGCATTCTGTTTTGAGTATTAATGTGTGCAAGGTATCTTTTCGTACTAAATCGAGAGTGCTCTACAACTTTCTAATTGACTTTTTTCACGTATCTTTCACTGTTTACGAGATAGGACCTCTAATTCCAAAATTTGCCAATAGATGACGTTGTAAGTTGTCTCATCGAGTAGCTCATAGCCTTTTTACTGTACCTAGACACCAACTTTATGGCTTAAGCTGTCATCATTTAGAAGTTAAGGGGGGTGTAACGGATATAAGTGGGCACCCTGTTTATTGCCATGCATATATTGCCATGTGTAAAAACTGATTTTTATTTATTTTTTAATCTTGCGAAAAAGTAAGCTTTGTTCATTATTTAAATAAATCGATGGTGTTTCCACATTAATGCCAGTGAGGTTTTAATACAAGGATAAAAATCTTCAAAGTGAGGTAGAAACCAACGGTACACAAGAGGTGATTGGATGGCATCCCATTCAACTGCTTGCTAACGCCAACTGAATGTAAGGTACCCATTACAACTGAGTGAACTTGAACAATCCGTCATTGAAGTTGAGAGTATTGCACACATGATCTCCAACTAAGCTAAATGCCCTAATCACTCTACCCACCGGCCACATAGATTTGGAGGCCTATTATTCTCAAAGCTGTGTGAGCTTAGAATCTGTTCAAAGGTTGAGATCTTTGAATTCATTTAAAAACTGTGTATCCTTGAATCTGCTCAAAACCTGTTGTTGTTGAGACCCAGACTGTCCAACCTACCAAAAAGGTATAAGGTATCTGTTTGTGGACGGCCGGGAAGTGCCACCCAATTTAGACTGAAACCCAGTGGGAGAGGCATCCTCAGGGACCATACCTTCCTTCTCCTATCACCAACCTCTCTGAAGGACTTACAGACCCACATTTTTAATGTGATTGTACTCCACGTGAACACGGCGCCAGTTTTGGTAGTGGCAGGAATCGAACTCGGATCTACCGAGTGCAACTCCCATGTGCTAACCACTAGGCTACCGTGCCCGTGCTCAAAGACTGTTGTTGTTGAGACCCAGACCGTCCGACCTACCAGAAAGGTGTAAGGTAACCGTTTGGACGGCCGGGAAGTGCCACCCAATTCAGACTGGAACCCAGTGGGGGAGGCATCCACAGGGACTGTACCCTCCTTCCCCTACCACCAACCTGTCGGAAGGACTTACGGACCCACATGTTTATCGTGATCATACTCTGCATGAACACTGTGGCAGTTGTGGCAGCGTGCAAATCCAGCTCACAAACCACCAGGCTACCACACCCGAAATGTGCCAACAGCATGCGGTGTTCCCAGGTGGTCACCCACCCAAGTACTAACCGCACCCGATGCTGCTTGAATTCGGTGATCTAACGAGAACCAGCGTTTTCAGCACGGTGGGACCGTTGACCGTGCTCAAAGCTGTGTAACGTTTGAATATAGATTAAAAAGGTACATACTTAAAGAGGGACCTTTAGCATTTCTCTTTAGAGAGTTAATACTATTCATTGGACATAGCTCAAACAATTCTTATTGGTTTTAGAATCTGACAAACCCTAATAAAACACAAAAACCTTTGAACTTATCCAAAAATAAAAAAATGTAATCCAGCATGCAATTTCAAACTTCCCATGTTTTACAATTCATGCAGCTTAGGCTATTTAACCAATAGCTAGCAAAAAAGCATATAATTCGATGGCTGTTTATGCCAAATTGCTTATGCTGTATATCCTAAAGCCATTTGGCTTGTTTGTACAAGCTTTCAAATTTGAGTAAAAACTTCAATCAACACCAGACTTTGCAGTTTAAATGATAAAGAATGAACTAGTTTACAATGTAAATTGCAACATAAATCAATTTAAATAAGAATACTCATTCTTTGAAAATCAACTGGATCCAAAATGAATATATTCTTATTTATCTTGATTTCCACTGCATTTTACTTTGTAAACCAATTCATTATTCATTGATTGTATGCAAAATCCATGAGCTTTACTTAAATCAGCATTTTTCAAAGTGTGTTGGGTTTTACGACATGATAGTTTCATGTATATTTTCGTAAAAACTAAAAAAATACCATAAGATTCGGATACATAATTTGAACCACAATGAACTTTTTCTCATTTTGGAGTTCCGTTATCAAATCCAATTTCAAAAGAGTTCTGCAACTAAAGAAGTTTGAAAACCACTGACTTAAATGATTAAGTCATAGATTTTTTTTTTTAATTTAAGTAAATTGTACTGTATCCATGCTTAATTTTTATCTATATAAATAAAATTATAAAAATATACATGGATATTCCTTTTATTAAAAATTATATATTACAGATTACATAACAGTAAAAATATAAAATATTAAAAATAATATATTTGTAAAAACTGAAACTAAAATCAATTAATTATGCGATACTTGAACTTAAGCCTTTAACAGATTTCAAGAATATCAGGTTTAATATGTTGTTGTTGTTGAGACTCAGACCGTCCGACCTACCAGAAAGGTGTAAGGTAACTGTATGGACGGCCGGGAAGTGCCACCCAATTTAGACCGGAACCCAGTGGGGGCAGGTTTAATATGTGATATAGGTACACTGATTCCTTCGTCTCTATTTGTAAAATTTGCACGTTTTTTAATTTTAAAATATCCATCAATTCATTCTTATGTTCTAAACTTCGGCATATCACTTAACCCCTGACAACCATCTAACTTCAGTGATGCAAAAGCAAAAATTCGTATTGAGATTCCATATACATAAAGGTTTTTTTTAAAGAAGCATGTTCTTGATTTGATGTGTAATTTGCCATATTTACAACATGGCAAATTACACATCATCTTCGTTACAGGCTTTAATATTGCTGGTAATGTTTTTGTAACTAGGGATTCTCTGTGAGCGCGTAGATATAATATTTGAGTTTCTTTCTTTGCGAGAGTAACAAATCCTTTTAATGGAGTATACCATTGATGGAACACCGTTCATTCGAAATCCTGCACAGAACTCCCAAAATATTAAAAAATTTTCTAAATATTACGTACTAGAGTCAAACATAACATGCTGTTGTACGTTCTGTAAGTTCTCTGCTGCAACATAGAAATTTACTATTTCGTTCTTACAAGACTTTGTGGAATGTGTAATTTTTCCTCACCGGTTCATGTAAACCCGTAGCTTAACTATTCATCCGAGTATCGTCTGCTAATTTTTCGTATTGTTCTGTTTTTTGTATGAGACGTATTTGCAACAACATTATTACTAATTTTGTTTTGTTTTTTTTGCTCAGAATTGTGTTCCAGTTTATCCATTTGAGCTATTACGATGTTTAAAAAAAATTCTAAAATTAAAAATATGAATTGAAAAATGAACATAATTATTAAAGTTATAAAGTAATTGCAGTTTATAGATCTACCCATTCAGTTTTTTACTTTCCTTATATACATAATGTATAAGGAAAGTATTGTGACGGGGTCGAACATTTGAATTCGAGTTTGCGACGGGAGAGCACGTTTCAAGCATCCCTGATCACGAATCAAACATTTTTGAAGTGATGTCTGTGTGTGTGTGTGTGAAAGTATGTGTGTGTGTGTCAGTGAGTCTGTGGAGACGATAACTGACGAACGAATGGACCGATTCGAACGAAACTTAGTACAAAAATCACAATCCGTAAACACTGGAAGCCTATTGTTTTTATACGCAATCGAATGTTCAGAACCCCCTAAATTTTCGAATGAAATTTTGGAAAAATCGTCAAAAAATCAAAACCGCTAATAAAGTTACGTAAATAGACATTTCTTATGTAATTTTTAATTAGAAAACGATTGACATAAATTTTTAGAACGCTAACATGAACCGTTCTCGAGATATTGTACATTTTTCAAAAAAATTATCAAAAAGTCATATAAAATTAAAAAATATATATATATCCTATTGAGAAACATGTTCACATTTCATATGTGCAATACCATGCGATAATTTGGGTGACATCATTCTCGTGGATCTAGCTCGTTCCATTCATGAAAAAGATACTTTTAGTAATACTTTTGTATTTGAACGCCAATAGTCATTTATCTGCTGTAAGAATAACTTATTTCTTCGTCCATAACGCGAGATTTTGGCGACGAATTTGTCGGAATGTCGCCAATTTGGCGACTTTTTGAAATGTTACCAAATTATCGAAAATCTCGCCAAATGGATAAAAATGACGCTATATTAATGAAAATGACGACTAATTGTCGAAAATTCAATATCTTGGAAAGAATATTAGTATCTACTATAAGGAAAACTTATTTTTTTTACTGTAAAAGTAGTAAATTCATTACATTATATAAGGAAAGTCATGTGTTGCCCACATCAGATTTTTTGTAATGCGCAATAAACAATCAGAATAAAGACGTTAAACCTTTGCCATCCTTTATTGTTTTAACGTTGAAAACTTGAGTTTTTTAACTGACAATGGGGGAAGGGGTCAAGTACTCGAGAGTAAAGCCGGATGCCAAATTCGTAACAAAAAGACAGAACCTGTTTTAATTGCTGCAGACAGAAAAATGCTTTAGTCATCGGAGGCATCATCTGGGCCCTTAATAGTTCCACAGAAGCTATCAGTGTAGACTAATAGGAGGAGCGTTGTTTGTACTCGCTTGCTCTTTTTAAACTCTTTGTGGGATATTGAATCTAAATTGTAAAATTCTAATTGGCTTAGATATATATCTAGAAGTTCTGCACCAAGAGCGCTATTAGAACAAGGGCTGTCGCGAGCAATGATTATGTTCTCAGGTCAGGGATGGATTTGGATCATTTTGTGATTTAACCCCTCGGGTCCGGAACAGGGCCACTTGATCCCCATTGGCTCAAGTCCGAATAGTACCTATGACCTTTTAGGGCCTGCGGCATGTCACGTGAAAAAATAAATATACACACAAACAAAGCGAATGAAATATTCAAAACAAAAACTGCAAATTTTAATTTAAAACATTTATTTAGATATTTGAAGATAAAAAGAACAATAGATAACTTATGTTGTTGCATAATAAATAATTAAATTGTTCCAGCACATTCTTCACGAGTGTGCAACACGACTCAACTTCTCTCTTCACGATCCCGAAGCTTTGTATCGCTTTCCCATTGCATTTCGAGCATGTGAACTGGTTTTACGTTTTTTATAACTATTCAGCAGGGGATAACTTGTCTGTATAGCATAACTGACTTCATTGGTCACCATTGAGGGTTTCAAAATTGCAGCGCATATTAAATTTTCTTTCTGCCATTGAATTTATCTTATATTACGTGCTGGAGAGCGCTAAAAAGAGCAAAGTCAAAGAGGGTCCAATGATGCTAATATCTGAGAACGTGGTTCCTAATACACTCTTTTGCAAAAAAAAAAAAAAAAAACCGATCATCTCGAAATTTCGCATGCAAATTCCTTTGTACCAAGTATGCAAATGATTAAATTTGCAAGGCCAATGATGACCTTGCAAATTGCTTCGGCCATAGCGAGCGTTTCTACTGTGCAACCAGCATCCTATAAAACAGGTTATAAATGTGGACTGTTTACCTTTGCCTGTTATCGGCGTTGCAGTTCGGTGAAGACACAACCAATAATGCCGTTACGATGTTGCCGAAGACCTTATACGCAATTAGACGAGTTCGAACGTGGTCGTATAGTCGGGATGCGTAAAGCTGGCTGGTCATACCGAGCAATAGGTCGCCACCTGCACCAAACAGAGACTGCTGTGCAAAGGTACTTGTAAATGTCTCTCCCAGTCTCGGCCAGGCACCTCTTTCTGACTTATAGTTATTTTAATAAATTCGTTGGACCCTTGGGGTGGGGATGGTAGACTTTCTTTCTCTGCCGTGGAGAAAACTGCTCTGTGCCATTCGTGGCGAGCGCCACGGCCCGAGATTTTTAAGCCTCTTCCATACCACCCGTAGTACCTTCCACCATCTCATGGCGCTTGGCTGAGGTGAAGTTACGCTCACGGCGGCCATTAAGACGTCTGCCCATAACCCCATAACACCGACAGAGTCGTTTGGAGTGGTGTCGTAGCCGAGCATTATGGCTGCCAGCAGACTGGCATCGCACAGTGTTCAGCGATGAATCACACTTCAGTCTTTCAGCAGATGACCATCGGGTACGTGTGTGGATGCGTCAGGGCCAGCGGTCCCAAGCAGACTTTGTTTTACACAGGCACACATCCATTACCTCTGATGTGATGATGTGGAGTGCTATCTCTTACGACAGCAGGTCGCCCCTAGTCATCATGCGTAATACAATTTTAACAGCTCAACGATGTGTTGATGAAATCCTGCGACCGTTTGCGTTGCCCTTCATGGCAAATCATTCTGGGTCCGTTTTCGAACAAGATAATGCCACACCGCACATATGGTTCGCATATCTGTGGACTGTCTCCGTGCTGTTGACACTGTTTCTTGGCCAGCAAGATCACCAGACCTTTCGCCAATCGACCATGTATGGGACATGCTAGGCATCCAGATTCGGGCACCCCGAAATGTAGCAGATCTGGAACGACAATTAAGGAATGCCTGGCAGAATGTATCCCAGGATGACATTAGGAAACTTTATCACTCCTTACCTATAGACGTATATAAGCATGCATTGCGGCCAAGTGGGGTTTCACCAATTACTGATTTAAAAATTCAATGTGCAATTGCTAACCATTGATGGGTCATGCGGCCTTGATTTTGTAATCATTTCATTACCTGTATATGAACTGTACGCATATTTATTTTCAATAAAAACAGTCATTTTCTTTATGGTGCTTCGTTTTTTTTTTCCAAAAGAGTGTTGTTGTTAAGACCCAGACCGTCCGACCTACCAGAAAGGTGTAAGGTAGCCGTTTGGACGGCCGGGAAGTGCCACCCACTTTAGACCGGAACCCAGTGGTGGAGGCATCCACAGGGACCGTACCCTCCTTTCCCTACCACCAACCTCTCGGAAGGATTTACGGACCCACATGTTTAACGTCATCGTACTCCGCATGAACACGGCGGCAGTTGTGGCAGCGTGCAAATCCAGCGCGAAAACCACCTGGCTACCGCGCCCGATATGTGCCAACAGCACGTGGTGTTCCCAGGTGGTCACCCACCCAAGTACTAACCGCGCCGGATGCTGCTTGACTTCAGTGATTTGCAAAAGAGTGTATACACTCTTGCAAAACATAGCCGCGAAACTCCGGATGTATATGTCGTTTGAGGAGATATTTTCATATCTCCTCAAACGACATATACATCCTTAGAGTACATACTTAGAATCTAAAACAATTTTAATAAGAAATAGTGGCAGCAAGATGTCATTTTAGTATGTGATACATCCTCCCCTGTCAGCTATACAAGTCCATATTTGATGCAGCATAAGAGTCAATTAAGCTGCTTATGTCCTGCCGAAGATTCTTTCTCAAATGTTGGAACTGAGCAGATTCCATTGATATTCTGAGAAGAATGCAATTACCGCCCCAGCATGTTCCATTGTCGATTGGACTGGAGTCCTTGATGGCCATGGGGAGGGTATTAAGTCCTCGAAGATACGAGGGTCAAACTGGAACTTTTGAGACAGGGTCAGACGATATGCGGTAGAAAAAAATTATTCGTCGGATATTTAAATTTGAACTCTTTTATGTCCGCAGACAATGATTTGTTGTTGTTATTGTTGTTGAGACCCAGACCGTCCGACCTACCAGAAAGGTGTAAGGTAGCTGTTTAGACGGTCGGGAAGTGCCACTCAATTTAGACCGGAACCCAGTGTGGGAGCATCCACAGGGACCGTACCCTCCTTCCCCTACCACCAACCTCTCGGAAGGATTTACGGACCCACATGTTTAACGTCATCGTACTCCGCATGAACACGGCGGCAGTTGTGGCAGCGTGCAAATCCAGCGCGAAAACCACCTGGCTACCGCGCCCGATATGTGCCAACAGCACGTGGTGTTCCCAGGTGGTCACCCACCCAAGTACTAACCGCGCCGGATGCTGCTTGACTTCAGTGATTTGCAAAAGAGTGTATACACTCTTGCAAAACATAGCCGCGAAACTCCGGATGTATATGTCGTTTGAGGAGATATTTTCATATCTCCTCAAACGACATATACATCCTTAGAGTACATACTTAGAATATGGGAGCTAAAACAATTTTAATAAGAAATAGTGGCAGCAAGATGTCATTTTAGTATGTGATACATCCTCCCCTGTCAGCTATACAAGTCCATATTTGGTGCAGCATAAGAGTCAATTAAGCTGCTTATGTCCTTCTGCCGAAGATTCTTTCTCAAATGTTGGAACTGAGCAGATTCCATTGATATTCTGAGAAGAATGCAATTACCGTCCCAGCATGTTCCATTGCCGATTGGACTGGAGTTCTTGATGGCCATGGGGAGGGTATTAAGTCCTCGAAGATACGAGGGTCAAACTGGAACTTTTGAGACAGGGTCAGACGATATGCGGTAGAAAAAAATTATTCGTCGGATATTTAAATTTGAACTCTTTTATGTCCGCAGACAATGATTTGTTATTGTTATTGTTGTTGAGACCCAGACCGTCCGACCTACCAGAAAGGTGTAAGGTAGCTGTTTAGACGGTCGGGAAGTGCCACCCAATTTAGACCGGAACCCAGTGGGGGAGCATCCACAGGGACCGTACCCTCTTTCCCCTACCACCAACCTCTCGGAAGGACTTACGGACCCACATGTTTAACGTGATCGTACTCTGCATGAACACGTCGGCAGTTGTGGCAGCGTGCAAATCCAGCGCGCAAACCACCGAGCTACCGCGTCCGAAATGTGCCAACAGCACGCGGTGTTCCCAGGTAGTCATCCACCCAAGTACTAACCGCGCCCGATGCTGCCTGACTTCGGTGATCTAACGCGAACCGGTGTTTTCAGCACGGTACGGCCGTTGGCTCTAGACAATGATTTGTGGCAACAATTACAATTTAACTATCGTAAAATAAATTTTTAAAGAAAATAAAATGGAGTTGATGTGAGAAGCTCTATAGAGCTATGATTTTAAGTGGGGGCTAAATCAAGAAGCATGTCTTCAACGTCTTAAATTAGCATATAGAACTGATGCTCCATCTCGTGCCACTGTATTCAGATGGTTTACAGAGTTTTGAAGAGGTCGAAATTATCTCCTGGATGAAGAACACACAGGAAGACCTTTGTCAGCTGTAGCCCCAGAAAATGTGTCGGCCATTCGAAAAATGTTAATCGATAATAATCGCTATACCTACCAAATAATACAGGAGGAACTTAACACTGGATCCGCAGCTATACATAAAATTATTCATGAAGAACTGCATATGAAAATATTAGTTTGTCGTTGGGTCCCCCATAATTTAACAGAACACCAAATAGCGGAGCATATCAGAATCAGTAAAGAAACCCTAAAATTACTTAATGATGGTGCACACCGCATTATTTCTAAAATCATAACTGGTGATGAAGCGCGCATACCGTTTTTTGACGTTTCAACACATCAAAAAAGTAAAGTATGGGTCTTTGAAGATGACCCCAAACCAGCAATGGCGAAAAGGCAACAACCAATGAAAAAAGTAATGTATGCCGTGTTCTTCAAAAGTACAGGTCTGGTCAAAGCCATAAAGCTAGAGGGACAGAAGACAGTTACAGCTAACCGGTACACCACTATAAGTATCTTCCAGAACTTCTTCAGGAAGTGAATGTTAGGGGACTCATGCTTCACCATGACAACGCATCTTCTCATTCAGCAAGAATGACAGTCTAATTTCTTGAACAAAGAAGCATCAAAGTGATAGAATATCCACCCTATTCTCCTGATCTTGCTAGGTTGAAGTGTTGAAAAGCCAGACCACACGACAGGCCCGAAGGCTTACTGTTGCTAAGTGTGTGGCCGGGAACTTTATTTTAGATTTAAGAAGTTACATTACATATTAAATTTGAATCACAAAACAAGTAGTTACATCAAGACAAGCAAAAGATTGGCAACGACAAAACAAAACATAAAAACAATACAATACAGTACAGTACAATACAATGCAATACAAGAGAGACAAAAGGCAGAAAATTGTAAAGAGGGGAAAACCCCTACGGGAAAAAACCCTAACAGAAAATACAAAAGGGAATACAGAAAAAGAAAAGGGTCAAGGTTGGAAGACAAAAGGGATAAGACAAAGTTTGAAAAACCAGAAATTAAAAAAAAAAAAAAAATTAATTAGATTATTTACAGAGACATAAAACATGGTTAAAGGACATATTAAAAAAAATTTAATAAAATTTATTACAAGACATTAAAATTTATTACTTCAAGACAATACAATTTATTACAAAAGAAAGCAAAAAAAAAAAAAAAAAAAAAAATTAGGGCCCAAAAACGGACGGCTGTAAACCAGGAATCCAAGAGAAAATTTAAAAGCCAAAAAGCGGACGGCTGCAGAACAGGAATCCGTAAAGAAGTAACAAAAAGCAAGAAATTTAGAGATCAAAAACGGACGGCTGTAAACCAGGAATCCAAGAGAAAATTTAAAAGCCAAAAAAGCGGACGGCTGCAGAACAGGAATCCGTAAAGAAGTAACAAAAAGCAAGAAATTTAGAGATCAAAAACGGACGGCTGTAAACCAGGAATCCAAGAGAAAATTTAAAAGCCAAAAAGCGGACGGCTGCAGAACAGGAATCCCTAAAGAGATAACAATAATGCAATAAAAATATGATAAAACAAGCAGACAGAAAAAAGACAGAAAACAAAGAATTTAAAAACCAAAATTGGACGGCTGAATAACAGGAATCCCAAAGTTAACAGAATTAAAAGGGTTAACGAGAATAACCCTACAATAACCTGATCTTGCTATGTGTGACTTTTGACTACTTTTTAATCTAAAAAAAAAATTACGTGGGCGTCGTTTTCATTCCGAAGATGAGATTGATGAGGTTATAAAAGCATATTTTTCATCAATTTCAAGAAATGGATGGCTTGAAGCATTTAACCTTTAGAAAATTCGCATACAAAAGTACATTGATGTTGGAGGGGAGTACTTTGAACACTCCTAAGAGTTGGCAAGTTTAACTTGTACCGTATCGAAAATTCCAGTGTGACCCTCGTATTATTGAGAAAGTTATGCAATATGTGTTCGAGCGTTGTCGCGTTGGTAAATGGAACCTGCACGGCTCGACAGCATAGGCAGATAATCGTCTGCAGAATATCGTCGACGTACAAGCTAGCCGTTATATTGATTTGCAGAACAACTAGAAGAGATCGGCTAACCCACTAGATGGCTTCCCAGACTATTGCACAATGTTTGATGAATGGCCGTGTGGTGCTTGACAATAAATGCGGGATCGGAATGCTAGTCAGTCTTCCTCCACATACGTATAAAGGATCAAGGAATGCAGTTTATTGGAAACCCTGAGTTGGGGGAAAATCCAGCTTCCAATTCGGAAGAATCCAGCGCAAACCCAATTCTAAAAGTGAAAATTTTATTTCGGTAATTAATTTCAACTAGATTTTGTTCTGCAATAAAAACAAGAAAGATCAATCATGCTTAAAGCATTGATTATGAAACACTTTCCAACTTCAATGCAATTTTATTTAAAAAAGTCGAAAATGCAATACATTCCTGGGTAATATTTTGAAACTTATCACAATACTGCATTAATTTATTATATTTGAAAACTTAAACCTTCACCGAAAAAAATGAACTTCATTCAAATGACGGCCTTGAAATATAAATTGCCTGGTTTAAACATCTCTAAAATGTTATACATTCCTCGGTAATAGTTTTAGAATTATCATAATCCTACGATAATTTATTATATTTGAAAACTTCATCGAAAACAACTGAAATTAATTCAAATGACGTCATAGAAAAAATAACACGCCTGGATCTCTCTATAAAAACAGGATTTCATTCATAACTTTCTCCCATTCATATCATTCATCACAATACTATAATAATTTATTTTATTTAAACATTTTGTTTAAGACCATGGAGCTACAAAAAATTAAACTCTATGCTTGAAACTTCATCGAAAAAAATCGTCCTTCTCTTTATGAAATCAATTAATATTTCATTCATATCAGCCATGCAGACTCCATGGACTAAATTACTTTGTGTTAAAAAAATACAGGAATTCTAATACAACTCATTCTATATATTTTGCATACATTTTGCATATATTTTGTTTACATTTTACATAGGTGAAAAATAGGCTTAGTTGTAGACATAATCAAATTTAGATGAGCATTTAAACTCAAATATATTGTCATTGTGTTGTTTCAGTATGTAGATGCACAGAATTTAAGCAAAAATAAAGTAGTTTTAGGACGGATACAACACTCAATATGAATTAAAAAGAACTTTAAAAATTCACGATTTTGAAACAAGATGGATGCCATATATCATTTTGAAGTGGGTCACGTGATCGTTTCATATCATGGTCACGTGATCGTTTCATATCATGGTCACGTGATCGTTTCATATAAGAGGTGTAATTATTATTTTAATTTTTATTTAAAAAACTACTGAATATATTTCGCTGAATTTTCTTTTAATATATTTTATGGAACAATTTGAATATTACCTAAAATTTTCGAAGCAATTTGTGAATTTTAAATCCGCTTAAAAAATGTTTGAAAAATTAGGTCCCATAGGGCTCAATGTATTTCGTTTTTTCGACCCGGTATTCATTTATATTCCCATAGGTTCTACAGACCGTCTGAACAACATGCTAAAATTTCATTTTGATTAAGTCATTTTTACGGCAGTTATCGTGCTAACGGACAGACAAACAGACAGACAGACAGAATGAACAAAGTCATAAACACTTTTCAACTTTGTTGTAAAGTGTTAAAAAACAAAACTACAAATATTTAAAATATGGAATCGCGCTCTTAGAGCAGCAACCAGCAACTGTGGACCAGTGTCATGCTTGTATATAAGTTCTCTGCAGCACCAAATAAATAATTACACAGGCAGCAAGAAAACGTGCCGCCATATATCGAACTTTTAATAACCGACGAAGTCAGTTTTTTGTATATATTAATCGATACATGTATTACAAACTAAGTTTCCCCCCCCCCCCCCCCCCTTTTCTCATCATGTCTGGAGATGAAAGGAAAATGTCAAGACTATATTAGAAATTTGAGTAAAACAGAATTTTCTTGAGACGAACATTCTTTTCCATCAGAAAAATCAGTACAGGACTTACGACGTTCACGTCACTGTACATGTTGAATTCTGTTTAACTCCGAAAAGGAACATACTATTTTGACAAAAGAACACAATCTAGTATAGATTCTTATTCTAGTACATTATACCTAAAATATGCATGTCTGCAAAATAATGTAGGTTTGCCTCACTTATAATTCAACAAGTTTTTACTTTCTCTACAATGCATGGTAATGTATAAGGAAAGTATTGGAATCATGTCGAAACTCGCAACTCCAGTTTTCGACGGATCTACGCGTTTTGGGACCTCTAGAACACGAAAAATCAATTTTTACATTGACGTCTGTGTGTGTGTCATTGCAGAGTTTGTATCCACTCTAGCTCAAAAACTAATAGACCAAATTTCGTAAAAATTTTTAGACAAGTCACTTGTGGGATACCCTGGTACTAATTAGATTTTGGTACGATTCGGGATAAAAGGAAGGACCTGCCTTTTTTTGCGAAACGACCCGTAAAAATTGTTTGAATCCACTCTAGCTGAAAAACTAATAGACCAAATTTCACAAAATTTGGTCGAAAAGTCACTTGTGGATGACCCTGGTGCTGCTTAGCTTCTGGTATGATTCGGAAATAAAGAACCTACTCTTTTTTTTGCGAAATGGTCTTCAAAAATCGCCAAAATCTAAAATGAAAGACTACTTATGCTTAAGCATATAAATTAAATGCTCGTTTCATACGTAATATGGATATTATTTTGTGCAATTTAATGAATTATTGAAGAAATAAAGAGAACGTGAATATGAGTCTAGGGAAAATCGTGTGCTGCCCACATTAGATTTCTTCTTCTGTTTCTTTGAAATATTATAGATTTTTGTTTTGTGAATAGGGAACATTTGAACAACTCCAAATTCTCCGGCTTTCCTTATATATGGCTGTCTGCGTATCACAGTTTGAGAAACGCTGTTGTAAAAAAAAATAGGCTATTGATTTTTTTTTTTTTCTGACGCCATGTCTGGCGATGAAAGTGAGTATTCTAGCTTCTAGCGTCCGCGTCTAGCAATAGAACGTATAAGTGTTTGTGGACCAGTAGTGTGTCTTGGATGTTTACAATCCACCCTTCTTAATCGCTGCCTATTTCACCTTTCATTGTTTTAACACAGAAGAAAGCCCCTTTTTTTGCGAAACGACCCGTAAAAATTGTTTGAATCCACTCTAGCTGAAAAACTAATAGACCAAATTTCACAAAATTTGGTCGAAAAGTCACTTGTGGATGACCCTGGTGCTGCTTAGCTTCTGGTATGATTCGGAAATAAAGAACCTACTCTTTTTTTTGCGAAATGGTCTTCAAAAATCGCCAAAATCTAAAATGAAAGACTACTTATGCTTAAGCATATAAATTAAATGCTCGTTTCATACGTAATATGGATATTATTTTGTGCAATTTAATGAATTATTGAAGAAATAAAGAGAACGTGAATATGAGTCTAGGGAAAATCGTGTGCTGCCCACATTAGATTTCTTCTTCTGTTTCTTTGAAATATTATAGATTTTTGTTTTGTGAATAGGGAACATTTGAACAACTCCAAATTCTCCGGCTTTCCTTATATATGGCTGTCTGCGTATCACAGTTTGAGAAACGCTGTTGTAAAAAAAAATAGGCTATTGATTTTTTTTTTTTTCTGACGCCATGTCTGGCGATGAAAGTGAGTATTCTAGCTTCTAGCGTCCGCGTCTAGCAATAGAACGTATAAGTGTTTGTGGACCAGTAGTGTGTCTTGGATGTTTACAATCCACCCTTCTTAATCGCTGCCTATTTCACCTTTCATTGTTTTAACACAGAAGAAAGCCCCACACTTTAATGGAACTGGTTGACGAACAGTGAGCCGGATGTCAGGTCTTACCAGAGAAAGAAAACCTCTTTAATTACTCCGGGGCACAGGAGGCCTCACATGGCTGAAGATGATGATGAGTCTTTCGAAAGAGAACGGATCGCGTATTTACCTTTGTTTGCACAAACCTAGGGGAATCCATCCCGATAGGGATGTTCCATGACTTGTTTGCAGCCAGGATCCGCTTCCTGTCAAATGGTGGAAAAGGTTGTCCAACATGGTGTTGAATTCTAACAGGTTTTGCAATGCATTATTATAACATAACACAGTCCTTTCTTTTGTTTAAAGGGGTGAGAGTATTCTGGAATTTGAGGAAATTTGTTAATGGAATACTTAATGGATTTTACTATGTTTATGACCTGTTGCCACTATCAGGATTGTGTTAATGAGTTTACCTACGTTACATTTAGATTGTCAATGTATTTGGACACTGTCTTAAAGAAAAGGAGCTCAGTAGAAAGCTTTTCTTCGGCAAAGTTGAATCCAGTTGGTTGTGGTTCGTATTTGCTTAAAAATGGAAACAGGACGTGCTTAGGACAACAAAAAATGTCTCGAAATAAAACGCCCATTCAAAAGTTTAGAGAAAAAATATGCCGGGCATGCGCAAATGATATCGTATGTCATGTCAACAGGATTGGACGAAACCCGGGTTTAAAAACTAATCTCAGATCAGGTAGGTTTTATTAGGTTTACGAAAAATACAAACCAAATACCTCATTTTACCAGGTATAATTTTTACTTTCCTTATATACATAATATATAAGGAAAATATTGTGACGGGATCGAAAATTCGAATTCGAGCTTTTGACGGGAGAGCACGTTTCAAGCATCCCTGATCACGAATCGAACATTTTTGAAGTGTCGTCTGTGTGTGTGTGTATGTGAAAGTATGTGTGTGTGTGTGCGTGAAAGTATGTGTCAGTGAGTCTGTGGAGACGATATCTCATGAACGAATGGAGCGATTAGGATGAAATTTGTTACAGAAATCACAATCCATAAATACTGGAAGCCTATTGTTTTAAAACACAATTGAATTTTCTGAACCCCCTTAAATCTTCGAGTGAAATTTTGCAAAAAATCATCATAAAATCAAATCTTTAATAAAGTTACGTAAATAGACATTTCTTATGTAATTTTTCCTTAGAAAACGATTGACATAAACTTTAGAACGCTAGCATGAACCGTTCTCGAGATATTGCACATTTTCCGAATAAATTTATCAAAAAATCCCATAAATTAAAAAAAAACATATTAACAGTTAAGAAACATGTTCACTTTTCATATGTAATATCATACGATAAATTTGGTAACATCCTTCTCGTGGATCTAACTCGTTCCATTCATGAGAAAGATACTTTGAGTAATATTTTTGTATTTGAACGCCAATATTCATTTATTCGCTGTAAGAATAACTTATTTCTCCGTCCATAACGCTTGGCGAGATTTTGACGACGAATTTAACGGAATGTCGCCAACTTGGCGACATTTTTAAATGTTACGAAATTAACGAAAATCTCGCCAAATGGATAAAAATAACACTCAATCAATGAAAATGACGACTAATTGAAGAAACGTCAATATCTTGGAAAGAATATTAGTATCTACTATAAGAATAACATTTTTTTAACTGTAACATTCATTGCATTATATAAGGAAAGTCATGTGCTGCCCACATCAGATTTGTTTTTTAATTATTAGGAACGTTTTACACAATTTCTCTACAGTAATTAACGCATTAGATTTCTTTAAGTACGTTTAATAATTTGACATACTTATATGTCAAAATATTTTCATGTTCCCATTGGTGCAAACTGGATTGTGTTAAACCCAAGTTACCATGGTGAATATAAGAATTTCTAATGTATGTACTTTTAACGTTTATTTTCATTATAAAATGCAAATAACACATCGCAACTTAAATGTGCCGTGTCCATATAGAATACAATACTGAGAAGATGAAAATTCAGTAAGGGAATCGCTTATATTGCAGTTAAGAGTCAAAGCCAGAATAAACTTCCAAAAGAAAGTGTTCAATCACTGATGAAAAAAATTAAGAACAAATTTAAGCTCAATGGCTTGAATTTGTCATTCATTTAAAATATTTGGGACTCGATTCTCTTGAATACTTTTTCTTATTACTCGGTTAATTTTTAACACTTTACAACAAAGTTGAAAAGTGTTTATGACTTTGTTCATTCTGTCTGTCTGTCTGCCTGTCTGTCTGTCCGTTAGCACGATAACTGCCGTAAAAATGACTTAATCAAAATGAAATTTTAGTATGTTGTTCAGACGGTCTATAGGAGCTATGGGAATATAAATGAATAATATCACCGAATTAGTTTTGGATTGAACCCGGGTTGAAAAAATGGAATACATTGAGCCCTATGGGACCTAATTTTTCAAGCATTTTTTAAGCGGATTTAAAATTCACAAATTACTTCGAAAATTTTAGGCAATATTCAAATTGTTCCATAAAATATATAAAAAAAATTCAGCGAAATATATTCAGTTGTTTTTTAAATAAAAATTAAAATAATAATAACACATCTTTTATGAAGCGATCACGTGTCCATGATATGAAACGATCACATGACCCACTTCAAAATGATATATGGCATCCATCTTGTGTCAAAATCGTGATTTTTAAAGTTCTTTTTAATTCATATTGAGTGTTGTATCCGTCCTAAAACTACTTTATTTTTGCCTACATTCTGTGCATCTACATACTGAAACAACGTAATGACAATATATTTCAGTTTAAATGCTCTTCCAAATTTCATTATTTCTACTATTAAGCCTATTTTTCACCTATGTAAAATGTAAACAGCAAAATATGTAGAATGAGTTGTATTAGAATCGCTGTAATTCTTTAACACAAAATCATTTAGTCCATGGAGTCTGCTTAGCTGATATGAATGAAATATTCATTGATTTTAGAAAGAGAAGGACGATATTTTTCGATGAAGTTTTACGCATTGAGTTTACTTACTTGTAGCTCCATGGTCTTAATTTTTAAATAAAATAAATTATTATAGTATTGTGATGAATGACATGAATGGGGGAATTATTTATGAATGAAATGTTGCTTTTATAGAGCCAGGCGTGTTATTTTTTTATGACGTCATTTGAATGAATTTCAGTTGTTTTCGATGATGTTTTCAAATATAATAAATTATCGTGGTATTATGATAATTCTAAAATTATTACCGAGGAATGTATCACATTTTAGAGATGTTTAAATCAGGCAATTTATACTTTAATGCCGTCATTTGAATGAAGTTAATTTTTTTCGATGAGTGTTTAAGGTGTCAAATATAATAAATTAATGTAGTATTGTGATAAGTTTTAAAATATTACCGAGGAATGTATTGCATTTTAGACATGTTTAAATAAAATTGCATTGAAGTTGGAAAGTGTTTCATAATCAATGCTTTAAGCATGATTGATCTTTCTTGTTGATATTTATAGTTGAAAAGTTTTTATGATTTGGGCCATTCTGCCTTTCTCTCCGTTCGCATGAAAACTGCCGTAAAAATAACTTTATCGAAATGACATGTTAATATATTTTTGAGAAGGTTTGCGGAATGTTTGTGAATGAAAATTAATAATATCACCCAATTAGTTCCGGGTTTAACCCTGGTTGAAAAAATGAAATACATTGAACCCCATGAGACTTAATTTTTCAAACATTTTTTAAGCGGTGTTAAAATTCATAAATTGTTCCGAAAACTTTAGGAAATATTCAAATTATCACATAAGATGTGTAAAAAAAAAATTCGCAAAATGTGTTGGGTAGTTTTATAAATAACAAGAAAGATCAATCATGCTTAAAGCATTGATTATGAAACACTTTCCAACTTCAATGCAATTTTATTTAAAAAAGTCGAAAA
Organism: Amaurobius ferox; assembly: GCA_951213105.1. Lineage (NCBI taxonomy): Eukaryota > Metazoa > Arthropoda > Arachnida > Araneae > Amaurobiidae > Amaurobius > Amaurobius ferox. The sequence goes on along the minus strand of OX578137.1, from coordinate 155,368,705 downwards.
TGCAATATATTCTTCGGTAATATTTTAAAACTTATCACAATACTACATTGATTTATTATATCTGAAACCTTAAACCTTCATCGAAAAAAATTAACTTCATTCAAATGACGGCATTAAAGTATAAATTGCCTGGTTTAAACATCTCTAAAATGTAATACATTCCTTGGTAATAATTTTAGAATTATCATAATACTACGATAATTTATTATATTTGAAAACTTCATCGAAAACAACTGAAATTCATTCAAATGACGTCATAAAAAAATAACACGCCTGGCTCTCTCTATAAAAGCAACATTTCATTCATAAATAATTCCCCCATTCATGTCTTTCATAACAATACTATAATAATTTATTTTATTTAAAAATTAAGACCATTGAGCTACAAGTAAGTAAGCTCTATTCGTTAAACTTCATCGAAAAATATCGTCCTTCTCTTTCTAAAATCAATGAATATTTCATTCATATCAGCTAAGCAGACTCCATGGACTATTTGATTTTGTGTTAAAGAATTACAGCGATTCTAATACAACTCATTCTAGATATTTTGTTGTTTACATTTTACATAGGTGAAAAATAGGCTTAATAGTAGAAATAATCAAATTTAGATGAGCATTTAAACTGGAATATATTGTCATTGCGTTGTTTCCGTATGTAGATGCACAGAATTTAGGCAAAAATAAAGTAGTTTTAGGACGGATACTACACTCAATATGAATTAAAAAGAACTTTAAAAATCACGATTTTGACACAAGATGGATGCCATATATCATTTTGAAGTGGGTCATGTGGTCGTTTCATGTCATGGACACGTGATCGCTTCATATAAGAGGTGTTATTATTATTTTAATTTTTATTTAAAAAACTACTGAATATATTTCGCTGAATTTTTTTTTATATATTTTACGGAACCATTTGAATATTGCCTAAAATTTTCGAAGCAATTTGTGAATTTTAAATCCGCTTAAAAAATACTTGAAAAATTAGGTCCCATAGGGCTCAATGTATTCCATTTTTTCAACCCGGGTTCAATCCAAAACTAATTGGGTGATATTATTCATTTATATTCCCATAGGTCCTATAGACCGTCTGAACAACATACTAAAATTTCATTTTGATTAAGTCATTTTTACGGCAGTTATCGTGCTAACGGACAGACAGACAGACAGACAGACAGACAAACAGACAGACAGACAGACAGACAGACAGACAGAATGAACAAAGTCATAAACACTTTTCAACTTTGTTGTAAAGTGTTAAAAATTGAAATAATAATTACATCTATATTATATGAAGCGATCACGTGATTCATTGCAAAATAAAATATGGCTTCCATTTTTTCCCCCACTGTGTAATGTTTAAAAATCGTTTCAATTTATTTAGTGTTGCATTCGTCATAAAATCGCTGTAATTTTGCGTATTATCTGTATATTTAAATTCTCTGCAAAAGCAATTACAATATTTTTGATTTTAAATGATCATTAAACTTTCTTTATTCTTAGAACAAAGTCTAATTTTAACGCTAAATTATAGCATACATAATGTAGACAAATCAAGCTATTGTAAGGCGAGTTGTATAAGGATTGCTGAATTTTTTTTCATGGAAAATTATTTAGCTTTGGAGGCTAGAATATAAATGATATGAATGAAATATTCATCAATTTTACATAAACAGGCAGACGATTTATAAAATGAAATGGTTTGTCATAGTTACAACAATTTCGAAAAATAAATTTAACGTGAGATAAAAAAAAAACAAGAAAGATCAATCATGCATAAAGCATTGATTATGAAACACTTTCCAACTTTAATGCAAATTTATTTAAACATATCTAAAATGCGACACATGCCTCGGTAATATTTTTAAAATATTCACCATACTACATTAATTTATTATATTTGAAAACTTAAAACTTCATCGAAAAAAATGAACTTCATTCAAAGGACGGCATTGAAATATAAATTGCCTGGTTTAAACATCTCTGAAATGCGATACATTCCTCGGTAATATTTTTAAACTTATCATAATACTACAATAATTTATTATATTTGAAAACTTCATCGAAAACAAATGAAATTTATTCAAATGCCGTCATCGAAATATAACACGCCTGACTCTCTCTATAAAAGCAGCATTTCATTCATAAACATTTTTCCATTCGTTTCATTCATCACAATAAAATAATAATTTACTTTTTTTAGAAACTTAAGACCATGGAGGTACAGGTAATTAAACTCTATTACATATATATATATATATATGTAATATATATATATATATATATATATATTACATATATATATATATATATATTACATATATATATATATATATATGTAATATATATATATATATATGTAATATATATAAAACTTCATCGAAAACTCGTCCTTCTGCCCGTAAAATCAATGAATATTTTATTCATATCAGCTGTATTGCAGACTCCATGAGCTAAATAATTTTGCGTTTAAGAAATGCAGCAATTCTTATACAACTCATTCTACATATTTTGCTGTTTACATTTTCCATATGGGAAAACTAGGCTTCGTTGTAGAAATAATCAAATTTGGATGATCATTTAAACTCAAATATATTGTAATTGCGTTGTTTCAGTACGTAGTTGCACAGAATTTAAGCAAAAATAAAGCAGTTTTAGGACGGATACAGCACTAAATATGAACTAAAAAGAACTTTAAAAATCACGATTTTGACACAAGATGGATGGCGCATTTTATTTTGAAGTAGGTCACGTGATCTCTGCATATAATTGTCACGTGATCGCTTCATATAAAAGGTGTAATTATTATTTTAATTTTTATTTTAAAAACTACTGAATATATTTTGCTGAAATTTTTTTTACATATTTTATGGTATAATTTGAATATGTCCTAAAATTTTCGAAGCAATTTGTGAATTTTAAATCCGCTCAAAAAATGTTTGAAGAATTAGGTCCTATAGGGTTCAATGTATTCCATTTTTTCAATCCGCGTTCAATCCAAAACAAATTGGGTTATATTATCCATTGATATTCCCATAGGTCCCATAGACCGTCTGAACAACATACTAAAATTTCATTTTGATAAAGTCATTTTTACGGCAGTTATCGTGCTAACGGACAGACAGACAGACAGAATGAACAAAGTCATAAACACTTTTCAACTTTGTTGTAAAGTGTTAAAAACGTTCATAACAGAAAGCAAACTTAATATTAATATATTTCTTTATAATTTAAGGGGAAACTCGCTTATTTTCCGGCAACAATAGTATTTTATTAACACTTTACAACAAAGTTGAAAATAATGCAGCATTGTGATAAATTTTAAAATATTACCGAAGAAAGTATTGCATTTTAGATATGTTTAAATAAAATTACATTGAATTTGGAAAGTATTTCATAATCAATGCTTTAAGCATGATTGATCTTTCTTGTTAACACTTTACAACATAGTTGAAAACTGCTTATGATTTCGTTCATTCTGTCTGTCTGTCTTTCCTTTAGCACGATAGCTGCCGTAAAAACGACTTTATCAAAATGAAATTTTAGTATGTTGTTCAGAGAGTCTGTGGAACATATGGGAATATAAATGAATGATATCACCCAATTAGTCTTGGAGTGAACCCGGGTTGAAAAAATGAAATACATTGAATCCTATGGGACCCAATTTTTCAGACATTTTTTAAGCGAATTTAAAATTCACAAATTGCTTCGAAAGTTTTAGGGCATATTTAAATTATCACATAAAATATATAAAAAAAATTCAGCAAAATATATTCAGTAGTTTTTTAAATAAAAATTAAAATAATAATTACACCCTTTATATGAAGAGATCACGTGACCTTTATATGAACAGATCACGTGACCCACTTCAAAATAATATATGACATCCATCTTGTGTCAAAATCGTGATTTTTAAAGTTCTTTTTATTCATATTTAGTGTTATATTCTTCCTAAAACCGCTTTATTTTTGCTTAAATTCTGTGCATTTACACACTGAAACAACGTCCGGCCGTCCAACTAGTTACTCTAAGTCCTCTGGACGAGTCGGACGGTCTGGGTCTTTAACACTGAAACAACGAGGCCAACGACCGTACCGTGCTGAAAACACCGGTTCTCGTTAGATCACCGAAGTCAGGCAGCATCGGGCGCGGTTAGTACTTGGGTGGGTGACCACCCGGGAACACCGCGTGTTGTTGGCTCTTTTCGGGCGCGGCAGCCCAGTGGTTAGCGCGCGATTCTCGCCGCTGCCAGAATTGCTGCCGTGTTCATGCGGAGTACGATCACGTTAAACATGTGGGTCCGTAAGTCCTTCCGAGAGGTTGGTGGTAGGGGAAGGAGGGTACGGTCCCTGTGGATGCCTCCCCCATTGGGTTCCGGTCTAAATTGGGTGGCACTTCCCAGCCGTCCAAACAGTTACCTTACACCTTTCTGGTAGGTCGGACTGTCTGGGTCTCAACAACAACACTGAAACAACGCAATTACAATATATTTGAGTTTAAATGATCATCAAACTTTGATTATTTTTACAACGAAGCCTAATTTTCACTTATGGAGAACTTAAACACCAAAATATGTAACATGAGTTGTATAAGAATTGCTGAATTTCTTTAACGCAAAATTATTTAGCTCATGGAGTCTGCAATATAGCTAATATGAATGAAACGTTCATTTATTTTTTTGACGATTTTTTCGATTAAGTTTTAAGCATAGAGTTAAATTACTTGTACCTCCATGGTTTTAAGTTTTTTAAGGAAATAAATTATTATAGTATTGTGATGAATGAAGGGAATGGAAAAAGTTTATTAATGAAATTCTACTTTTATATAGAGGCGATTCATATTTCGATGACGTCATTTGAATAAAGTACATTTGTTTTCGATGAAGTTTTCAAATATAATAAATTATTGTAGCATTATGATATTTTTTAAAATATTACCGAGGAATAATATATCGCATTTTAGAGATGTTTAAACCAGGCAATTTATATTTCAATGCTGTCATTTGAATGAAGTTCATTTTTTTCGATGAAGTTTTAAGTTTTTAAATATAATAAACTAATGTAGTATTGTGATAATTTTTAAAATATTACCGAGGAATGTATCGCATTTTAGAGATGTTTAAATAAAATTGCATTGGGGTTGTAAAGTGTTTCATAATCAATGCTTTATGCATGATTGATCTTTCTTGTCTGTGATATGATTTTACAGGGATTAACCCCCTTTTGGAACCAGGAAGTTGGCAAAATAGTGGGTTTTAAAGCAACTTATTTCTAATGAAATAAAATACACCGGGTCTGACCTGAATAGGTCCAACCCGGCCAACTCTGTATGAAAAATATCTCTGTGAAATTTAATATTTCTGCAACCCTACTTCCAACAAATCTCAAATGTCATTGTTCCTCAGTTTGTTTCGGTCATCGACACTTCTCCTACAGAATCTTCCGTAGACATCCATGTCAAAGGACTGTCCGTGATATAAAACATAACTGTTCATGCCGTACAGAGACTTTCATGACCACGCCATGATCAAAGTGTTGTTTGTTTTCTTTGGAAATCAAGAGTCATTGGACGTAGGTACAATTCCCGATTTCATAACTTTTTTGTCTCACTTATTCTGTGATTGAATGAGTTAACTCTAATTAATATCAGCAGAGGATGAGCGTAGATATGTTTTGCGTCGAAAGTTTATAGACCCTGTGAGACATTTAGGTTTGATAGCCACTAGGGAAACTTCATTAATGTTAAACACGCAATTAGTAGCACGTACACTCACAGGAGGAAATGTTGATACGGTAAATACTATAACCTCGTATAACGAATTTATTTTTCTCAGATTTTATTCATATATTACAGAGGATACACGCATAAAGAATATAAGTAATGGGAAAAGTAAATTGTTGAAGCGAGTTTTCAAGCAGAATTTTCTCTGTTTCCAGTAGCAGTGCTGCTGAATCCGGCGTTGAGCTCAACTGGTGCTACAGCCTGAATCATGTAGATTGACTCAAATTTTCAGATTAAAAAAAACTGGGAAATTGCTAATTCAAACACATAACTATATAAAGGTTCTGAAAACCCTGGGAGTCCCAGGAAGATGATATTGTAGGGTAGCACGGCACTGTTCAAATTTTGTAATGCTTATTTTAAACAGTAATCTATCCATTTTCAGGAGATCAAGTCATAAAAGAAACGCTAATTTGTGTCTTTTTCCCACAGTATCGAAATTTGATAATCTGTAGCGAAAGGCATATATTGGACACATCAGATTTTTTGTAGTTGCATACCTGATTAGAAAATATTGGAACATTTAAGCAATCATTCTTACGCTGTATACATGCCATATTGTTACTAAATATTTTGTATAGACAGCTTTCATATGTAAAAAGTGGAAGTTGAAAATTGTAAAATGGTTTTTATTTGTTTGAAAATTCAATGACAGAATCTTGAATTTTAAAATGGCTAAGATAGAATTTATCGTACTATATCAGAGTTTGATGAAAAATTCCAATCAAAAGGGTTTTGAACTCCTCACATATCATACAATCACGTATTTTAATATTTAGCGTTAATCGAGTTCTTTCGGAAGATGACTTATCTGAGTAAGATTCAGATCTTCGGCTCTTTTGTTGGAACAAAGTACTTCGTGTCGATTATGGTTCTAAAACAAAAGACATCGTGTAAATGATTGGCAATGACCTTGGTACGCCCTGGACGGTGGACAATAGCAACACATATTGAGGACTGATTTCCATCGAGAAAGACACATTTTTCTATCTTCTCAAACGAGACATTCTTCTCTTGTTTGGCTCATTAAACGAAGCTTGTCCGTTTGATAAGCCGATCAAAAGACACGTTAGAGGTGCTTTATAAAATTATTTTTTTAGCGAAAGGACAATAACCAATTACGAAGCAAAATTAAGAATGGTTCAGTACAAGTTCTTTACACGGAAGTGTGATATGACATTTTGTGCTGTTTTCGCACACCGATGAAGTATGAAGGGTGAGCGTCAGTAAATCTTCTGCCCTATACACACTTTGTTAACTTTCACAACACACATTTTTCGCTGAAATTCTGCTCAAACAGTTGCGAAATATTTTCTGATAGATAAAATACAATGCTTAGATTATATTAAAACTAAATATAATACCCAATAAAACATAGAATATATTTTTTATTTTAATTCAAACCATTTTTGGTGCTGCCGTCTATTGTCATAATTTAATTCATACCGATCATTTTTATTTTTTAATGAACATTTTTAAATATCTATTCATTCTAACACAATATTAAATACAACAACTGATCATATACAATAATGCCACATCCACGGAAAGGTAATTTCTTCATGTATTCATGTATGTAAAGGAATGTACATCACTGAGAACTGCAGTTTTGTCTTCAAGTTCCTTTGTCTTCAAGACCAAGTTCAATTACGTTTCCGTGATTGTGGCAATATTATATATGATCTGTTGTATTTAATAGCGTATTAAAAGGAATAGACATTTAAAAATGTTCATTAAAAAAATAAAAATAGTCGGTATGAATTAAATTACGACAACAGGTGGCAGCACCAAAAATATTTTGAATTAAAATAAAAAATAAATAATTTGGCATCACGTCTGATGTTATAATAGCAAAAATTAAGCACACATCCACAACAGAAGGTTTTTACTTTCTATAAGACGTACAAAAGTTTAAAAAAGTGTTTTACGACGTACAAAAGACGTACAAAAGTTTTTTTTTTTTTTTTTTTTTTTTTATAAACTTTTATACGTCTTATAGGAAGTAAAATAAAGACCTTCTGTTGTGGATGTGCGCTTAATTTTTGCTAAAATAAAAAATATATTGTATGTTTTATTGGGTATTAAATTTAGTTTTAATATAATCTAAGCATTGCATTTTATCTATCAGAAAATATTACGCAACTGTTTGAGCAGAATTTCGGCGAAAAACGTGTGCCGCGAAAGTTAACAAAGCGCGGATAGGGCAGAAGATTTACTGACGCTCACCCTTAAGGAAGGTAAAGGTAAAAAGTTAACCCAAAAACTGGAATCTATGATCATTTTCATGTTTTGAATGAGCAGATATTTTATAGGGGTTTGGGGAGATAAGGGATATTCGTTTAAAATTAACTAATAATGCATATTTTGAATATCATCCTAGGGAAATTTGCCTACCATTTTTCGGTTCAGGGGGTTTGAACTTCGAGTCCTCGTCCCTTAAATAGGCTCCTGCACCCGACTACTAAAAATGGTGACCAGTATTCTGTCTTCAAAACTACTCAGATTCTGGATGGAACTGAGCTACATGAGCTCGAAAAGGAACTTTGCAAAGAGTACGGAAACAGTGAAATATAGTGACATTTCACTCACATTCGGCAGATCATTGGCAATTCACTCATAAAACAGATTTTAATTTACCAAGAGCTGTTCTAATCTAAAGTGTTTTCTGTGAAAAATTGTAGTCTGAGAAAGGTTAACTATCATGAATTTGTAGCTGGAGATGGAGATTTGGTACTGAAAATAGTATTGCATAGAGAATGTATTGTTCTCCTGAAAAATATGGAATTAGATAAACATGTTTTAAAACTTACCCATTTCGAATACATTCGGAAAGATTTCCTTCTGTGTGTTTGGGAGTGATTTGTGGGTAGGATAACTCAAAAACAAATCTTTGTACTTATAGAAAATTATATGTGTGAATGCATTATGTAAAAATCTGATGTGGGCAGCGCATGACTTTCCTTATATAATGCAATGAATTTACTACTTTTACAGTAAAAAAAAATAGGTTATTCTTAAAGTTGATACTTATATTCTTTCCAAGATATTGAATTTTCGTTTTAAAGAGTTTGTCATTTTCATTGATTTAGCTTAATTTTTATCCATTTGACGAGATATTCATTAATTTGGCAGCATTTAAGAAAGTCACCAAGTTGGCGACATTCCGCCAAATTCGTCGCCAAAATCACCAAGTGTTATGGACGGAGAAATAAATTATTCTTACAGCAGACAAATGATTATTGGCGTTCAAATACAAAAGTATTACTCAAAGTATCTTTTCTCATGCATGGAACAAGCTAGACCCACGAGAATGATGTCACCCAATTTATCACATGATATTATATATGAAAAGTGAACATGTTTCTCAACAGTTAATATTTTTTTTTATTTATGGGATATTTTTATAAGTTTGAAAAATGTGCAATATCTCGAGACCGGTTGGTGTTAGCGTTCTAAAGTTTATATTAATCGTTTTCTAAGGAAAAATTACATAAGAAATATCTATTTGAGTAACTTTATTAAAGGTTTTAATTTTTGGTGATTTTTTCAGAATTTCATTCGAAAATTTAGGGGGGCTCTGAACATTCGATTGCGTTTAAAAACAACAGACTTCCAGTATTCACAGCTTGTACTTTTTGTACCACATTTGGCTCGAATCCGCCCATTCGTTCGTCAGTTATAGTTTCCACAGGCTCACTGACACACACACACACACACATACACACACACATCACCTCAAAAACGTCTGATTCTTGTTCAGGTATGCTTGAAACGTGCTCTCCCATGGGAAACTCGAATTCGAATTTTTGACCCCGTCACAATACTTTCCTTATACATTATATGTATATAAGGAAAGTGATAAAAACTGAAACTACATAGAATTTTCAGTAATTTCCATGATCAAAACTCCATGATTAAAACGTGAAAGATTAAAATGCACTTTAAATAAGATTTTCAAAGCCTTATTTTTTAATGAAGAAACAGGATAATTTCCTGAACAAAGGTGATAGTATTATATCATATACTGAAAAATGATTGTTTGAATTTCGCTACAGATGTGAAGTGTTTTAAAATAGCTTGTATTAACGTAGATCATTCAAATGATTGTAAATCATCGGCTTCACAGACATGTTACCAACTAAAGAAATAGTAATTTTTACAAATAAAAAATAAATAAACGAATAACTTGAGAACAATCGGATATACCAAAAATTGTACTGTAAGTTCTTTTCAACTAGCTTAATTTTGATGGGAACCCCTTAATTAAATGACTATCGGACAAGTAATAATAGGCAATTCATTCGAGAACGGTTGTTCACCTGCTTTGTACAGGATTTCAATTCAAAGATTTTCTAAAGATTGAATGGCAACACGATGAGCGACAGACCATGTACGCATTTCAATGAGCCCCCACGTCCATTGTCAAGGGATATAGCATCAGACATGTCAGGCTATCGATAACAGAAAGAAGACTGATTCCGTATTATTATGATAGCCTATTACGCCCATGAAAAGATTATTTTCTCAAAAGAAATTAAACAAAGGTCACATTGAGTTCCTAGTTTTAAAGAACTTACATGTTATTATACGGATATTATACATTCGTAATAAATTAGACCCCCCCCTGACACTAGCTGTATGTAGTCCAGCCTCTCACACTGAAAACACCGGTTCTCGTTAGATCACCGAAATCAAGCAGCATCGGGCGCGGTTAGTACTTGGGTGGGTGACCACCTGGGAACACCGCGTGCTGTTGGCACATTTCGGGCGCGGTAGCCCGGTGGTTTGCGCGCTGGATTTGCACGCTGTTCATGCGGAGTACGATCATGTTAAACATGTGGGTCCATAAGTCCTTCCGAGAGGTTGGTGGTAGGGGAAGGAGAGTACGGTCCCTGTGGATGCCTCCCCCACTGGCTTCCGGTCTAAATTGGGTGGCACTTACCCGGCCGTCCAAACGGTTACCTTACACCTTTCTGGTAGATCGGACGGTCTGGGTCTCAACAACAACACCCTGTATAGCACTGTCGTTACAACGCGGCATGTAAATTATACGCACAGCTCAAAATGCTGCTAAAACAATATAATTAAAAAACTTCGTTAAGAGTAGCACACAACACATATAAATATTCTTGACCGGTTTTGAAGGCAAAATCAGCCTTCTTTGTCAGGATATACAAGAAAAGCAACCTTTAAAAAAGAAAGATCGTAGCTTCCGAACATTTAAAAACCTGATTAGAGTCCCAAAAATGTTCAGCAATTGTCGAACCTTTTGTTTAGAAACATGGCTCATGTGCTCCTTAATACGAAATTTAAAAGATCTTTTTATTTGACCAAAATAACTAATAACAACTGATTCTCAGGCACTTAACTCTGAGATTGACTTTCTGAAATTTTTGGCCGTTTCTAGAGGCCATAATCTGTAAAGAACCGAGAATCGAACCTTAGATCTTCGAACTGGCCAACCGACGCTCTACCGTTGAGCCACTGGGACGAAATTGCAAGCTCTTATTTTCAAAGTGGACTCTGCATTCTCCACTCTCTAATGTCAGATTGACGTGCAACTGACAATCGGACTGAACCCCTTCTGTTCTTTTTACCTCAGACTAGCCTCCTGATGCTATTTTTATTATGCAGGTGAACTTCCTGCGTGGTCGTTATCCTCTCGGTTTTAAATCAGCGCTCAATATCCTAGAGTCCACTGAATCCTTGCTAGTAGTACTAGGGTCACTTTCTGACCTCGACACCTTTGCACTAACCTACAAGATTGATTTGTTCGGGCGCCGCGCAGTGGTGCCAAATGAGTAATTTGCGGAAAAAACCTCACAACTTATGCATTTCTTAATATTTTTGCATGCTTTTTGCGCATGTAGATAAGTTAAAAGTAAGATTTTATATGCATGGTAATATTAAAATCAGTGGTGGTCCCAGATTTTTTTTCAGGGGAGTATTTGCTTTTTTCGGGGGGAGATATGAAGGTATACGCATACCTTTCACCTTTTTTTTTAATTTTGAAGATAAAGTTATAAAACTGATTTTATAAATGCACCAATAACCCACGATATACTTTCTGGTTGAATTTTGTTTCGGCTTACTGTCATTCTTTAATTAGCACATTAATTAGCGGTTAGTTAAAAAAATAAAAAAACATAAATAGAAAATAATTTTCATAAAAATTTCATATCGTCTGCCTGTTATTAAAATTCTCAGATTGTTCATTATTATCGCGACAATAATTATATATATATATATATATATATATATATATATATATATATACATATATATATATATATATATATATATATATATATATATATATATATATATATATATATATATATATATATATATATATATATATATATATATATATATATCGATAATAAAGTGCTATTAAATTATTAAGCTTTGTTTTTACTTTTTGAAACTGCTTTAGTTTAGTTCAAGAAATGTTGCTTAAATTCAATGCGTCTTGTTATGGGATAAGTTTAAAAGTTGTAAAATATGTCTTTGATGTTTTAAAAGTAGTAATAAAATATTTATCATGAAAATAAATGTCGCTGGATAAATTGGAAGTATGAATGATACTTATGCAGGGCTGAGCAGGACCTTCAGAAAAAGTATGAAATATGTCGAAACAGCGAAGGTTGCAAAAAGTTGCAACTGATTTTCACAGAACAGTTGCATAATAGTATCTGCTTTCGAAATAACCCATCCAGAGCGTGTAGGAACGTGTAGCTTTTTTTTATAGGCTTAAAGAAATGAAGGAAAACAAAAAATTTTATATATCTATATTTTACGCTTTATAGTATGATTTTGGCTGTGTTTTTACGAAATGTATTTATGTCACAAATAAGCTGAGGTTACATATATTGAAAATACGTGAGACATATAATTATAAATATCCACAAAAATTTTGGAAAAAATATTGAAATTTTAGTTAGAAAAAACAAGATTTCAATTAGATTTGTGGACGTCTTGTTTAAGATCAGTTTTCCCTTCTAGTTGTACTGAATAAAATACATTTATTTATATGGCAAGATACTTCGGTTCATTGCCTATCAAAAAATAGTAGTTGGTATCGAAAAATATTATTTTCGGGTTTCGGGGTTTTTTTCGCCACGGCATCAGTGTGCGCCGTTGTAAAGAACCTTGCTGCCCCAACCGAGAATCGAGCATGGATCTCGAACTGACCAGCAGACGCTCTATCATTGAGGCATTGGGACGAAATTATGGGACGACTTATTTTCGAAGCACTGGGACGACTTATTTTCGAAGTGGACTCTGCAAAATCTCACTATTATTAACTTAGATTGTGTGCAGATTTAAATTAAATGTTCATTTTTTTTCATTTAATTGGGTCATTATAATTGGGTGTTGTTTAATTAATTGTATAGTTGTTGTTGTTGAGACCCAGACCGTCCAACCTACCAAAAAAGTGTAAGGTAACTGTTTGGACAGCCGGGAAGTGACACACAATTTAAACCGGAACCCAGTGGGGGAGGCATCCACAGGGACCGTACCCTCCTTCCCCTACCACCAACCTCTCGGAAGGACTTACGGACCCACATGTTTAACGTGATCGTACTCCGCATGAACACGGCAGCAGTTGTGGCAGCGTGCAAATCCAGCGCGCAAACCACCGGTCTACCGCGCCCGAAAAGTGCCAACAGCAAGCGGTGTTCCCAGGTGGTCACCCACCCAAGTACTAACCGCGCCCGATGAATTAATTGTATAGTTTATTGCTCCGATTGGTGGCCGCAATAACCATCTATTTCTAGCACATAGGAATCAAAATTCCATTATAGTTAAATTATAAGTATCCCACAGTAACTACTAAAGTTTGACGAAAAAGAATTAAATTTATTTAGGGCGCAGTATCATTTTACATCAATATAATTAACAAGAAAGATCAATCATGCTTAAAGCATTGATTATGCAACACTTTTCAACTTCAATGCAATTTTATTTAAAAATGTCGAAAATGCAATACATTTCTCGGTAATATTTTAAAACTTATCACAATACTACATTGATTTATTATATTTGAAAACTTAAACCTTCATTGAAAAAAATGAACTTCATTCAAATGACGGCATTGAAATAGAAATTGCCTGGTTTAAATATCTCTAAAATGCAATACATTCCACGGTAATATTTTTAGAATTATCATAATACTACGATAATTTATTATATTTGAAAACTTCATCGAAAACAACTGAAATAAATTCAAATGACGTCATAGAAAAAATAACACGCCTGGATCTCTCTATAAAAGCAGGATTTCATTCATAACTTTCTCCCATTCATGTCATTCATCACATTACTACAATAATTTATTTTATTTGAAAATTAAGACCATGGAGCTACAATTCATAAACTCTATGCTTAAAACTTCATCGAAAAAAAATCGTCCTTCTGTTTATAAAATCAATTAATATTTCATTCATATCAGCCATGCAAACTCCATGGACTGAATTATTTTGTGTTAAAGAAATACAGTAATTCTAATACAACTCATTCTACATATTTTGCTGTTTACATTTTCCATATGGGAAAACTAGGCTTCGTTGTAGAAATAATCAAATTTGGATGATCATTTAAACTCAAATATATTGTCATTGTGTTGTTTTATTATGTAGATGCACAGAATTTAAGCTAAAATAAAGTAGTTTTAGGACGGATACAACACTCAATAAGAATTAAAAAGAACTTTAAAAAATCACGATTTTGAAACAAGATGGTTGCCATATATCATTTTGAAGTGGGTCATGTGATCGTTTTATATCATGGTCACGTGATCGTTTCATATAAGATGTGTAATTATTATTTTAATTTTTATTTAAAAAACAATGAATATATTTCGCTGAATTTTTTTTTATATATGTTATGGAACAATTTGACTATTACCTAAAATTTTCGAAGCAATTTGTGAATTTTAAATCCGCTTAAAAAATGTTTGAAAAATTAGGTCCCATAGGGCTCAATGTATTTCATTTTTTCAACCCGGGTTCAATCCAAAACTAATTGGGTGATATTATTCATTTATATTCCCGTAGATCCTACAGACCGTCTGAACAACATACTAAAATTTCATTTTGATTAAGTCATTTTTACGGCAGTTATCGTGCTAACGGACAGACAGACAGACAGACAGAATGAACAAAGTCTTAAACACTTTTCAACTTTGTTGTAAAGTGTTAAAAACATGAGATTACAGGAAATAGTTAAACATTACAATTTTTCCAAATATATATAACACCTAGATTATTAGTTAATTTACTGCTGTTCATTAAAGGATGAGAAATGTCATTTTCGAATTGGACTGGTGGAGTGACTTTGCGATACAATTAAAATTTTGGAAAAACTACAGCCTTTTCTCATATAGTTGAAAGTACAGTACCTGGTGAGGTCTCAGTTCCTTGCTTCGTTCACCAAAAAAACATGGGAGTTCTGCTGATCACATTCTACTACTTGAGAAAAATTCCAACTAAACATATGTTCTGCTTAGTCGCTTCCTATCGTCAATTCTATGTATTTCCTCTTACTTTTATTTTCTGGTAAAGCTGCTCCTACCATGCTAATCTCTTTAGCTGGCACCTATGTCGCTTCCAGCATTTTTTCTTTCCTTATATACATAATGTATAAGGAAAGTATTGTGACGGGGTCGAAAATTCGAATTCGAGTTTTCGACGGGAGAGCACGTTTCAAGCATCCCTCATCACGAATCAAATATTTTTGAAGTGATGTCTGTGTGTGTGTGTGTGTGAAAGTATGTGTGTGTGCGTGTGTCAGTGGGTCTGTGGAGACGATAACTGACGAACGAATGGACCGATTCAAACGAAATTTGGTACAAAAATCACAATCCATAAACACTGGAAGCCTATTGTTTTTAAACGTAATCGAATGTTCAGAACCCGCCTAAATTTTCGAGTGAAATTTTGAAAAAATCGTCAAAAAATCAAAACCGCTAATAAAGTTACGCAAATAGACATTTCTTATGTAATTTTTCATTAGAAAACGATTAACATAAAATTTAGAACGCTAACATGAACCGTTCTCGAGATATTTCGCATTTTTAAAAAAATTATCAAAAAGTCATATAAAATAAAAATATATATTTCCTATTGAGAAACATGTTCACTTTTCATATGTAATACCATGCAATAAATTGGGTGACATCATTCGCGTGGATCTAGCTCGTTCCATTCATGAGAAAAGATACTTCGAGTAATACTTTTGTATTTGAACGCCAATAGTCATTTACCTGTTATAAGAATAACTTATTTATTCGTCAGTAAAGCTTGGCGACGAATTTGGCGGAATGTCGCCAACTTGGCGGCTTTTTGAAATGTTGCCAAATTAACGAAAATCTCGCCAAATGGATTAATATGATGCTAAATCAATGAAAATGAAGACCAATTGTCGAAAATTCAATATCTTGGAAAGAATATAAGTATCTACTATAAGAAAAACCTATTTTTTGTACTGTAATAGTAGTAAATTTATTGCATTATATAAGGAAAGTCATGTGTTGCCCACATCAGATTTTTATTTTAGCTTTCTGTCATTACCGATTGAACAAATTCAACAAGCTGAAATTCATTTCTAAACTCTGGCGTCAAAATATGTAATGACAGTGCTAATCAAAAGAAAATACTTTTCAAAAGACTTTTTATTTTACGCGGCTGTCAATTTCATGATATGCAAATTTTACTTGACAGTATTGAATTGTATTTAAGCAGGTTGACATCCATTTCTAATTGTATTGCCACTGAGGATGAACATGGAACATGTTCGAAAGCGCTTTGACTGTATTCACGTCTGTAGGATGATTGTATAATAAAATGACTTTTGGATCTGTTTAAGATTTGTCATTTGTTAATAATTAGTGTTTTGAAATTGTAACGTGTCGCGCCACTCCTAGTATTCATTTTAGGTCTAAGTACGGCTGGTTGGTCGTACTGGCGTATCGCCGCTGAAACACGCGTAAATGCGTCCACTGTGCAAAGTATTTGGAGAAGATCGATTGAAGAAAGGCATCTGAATCATCGCAGTGGTACAGGTCCATCCAGACGTATGTCAACATACGTTGATCCACGCATTCGAAGGCCGGCGGTGGCGGTCCCACAAACGACGACTGTCGACATTCTGTAGAATTTGCAGAATGCATTGGATGTTCCAATATTAACAGTTTTTCGCCTGATAGATTGCCTGAAAGCGGTTTGCACTCAAACTGTCTGTCCTTTACGAAGACGACAAGGCACCATTGACGGCAAGACACCTACGTGAGAGATTGCAATGGTGTCGGTCCCGAGCCTCTGCAAGTCAAGGTGTCAAGATGTTGCATTTGACTACTGAATGGGACAGGGTAGTGTTCAGCGACGAGTCTCGTTCTGTTCGTCGAATGAATGTCACCGTGTGAGAGTCTGGAGGCGTCGGGGAAACAGATGGGACTGTAGAACACCATACTGTTCGACAACGCGGCATCATGGCTTGGGGCACCATTGGCTTCGATAACCGGTCACCTCTGGTTCATATCAGAGGCACAATGACGGCACGACGATATGTGGATGAGGTGCTGTGGCCGGTTGCACTGCCTTACCTTCAACGGTTGCAAAATTCTATTTTTCAGCAGGATAACGCGCGACCGCACACCGCAACTATCAGCAGACATGCATTGCAAGGTATCTCGATGCTTCCTTGTCCTCCGTTGTTACCAGTTCTCTTACCCATCGAGCATGTATAGCACGTGATTGGCCGTCGTTTGGCTGTCCTGCCCCTACTTCAAACAGAAGACGACCTGTGGAGAATGATTAAGCATATGAGCAACCATCCGTTAGGAGACTATCTGCACACCCATTGCACCTGTTCCTTGAAGGGTTGATTAAAGGTGGTCCTACTGCCTACTGATTACCCTTTCCATGCCATTACTGTATTGCATTATCCTTTAGGAATTAATATCACTTATTTATATATGCCATCTCTGTCTGTGTGTCTTTTTATCATGACACTCTATTCGCTCTATCATGGTGTTGCATTTTTTGTGTCGGGTAGTATATATACTATTTAGCACCTTTCACATGTATAACGTATTTCCTGTATTGACTACAGCACTATCATTGTTCTGGTAATTATTTTTTTCCACAATAAATAATAGTATAGAAATCTAAATTCCGAATAATTCATGTTCTAATCACATGAATTACATCACTATACAGTTATAGTTTTTATGTTGTGTATCTACACATAAAATTATATATATTTTTAGTGATACTTGCATATATTCTAGACTTATCGTGTCCATACATATTTTGATGTACTGATCTCCAAATGTTAAGCGCAAAAAAGTAAAGCGCGAAGTTACATTTCGTGCGTCATTTGTGGAGTATCATTTGACAGCTTATTAATGAAGCTGTCGCAAAAAGTGTAGTAATGAAGCAGTCACAGAATATTCATTTAAAGGTGTTATAATTGAAGCCATAAATGGAAATTTTTTTTAATTCATCAGTTTGCCCATAGGTTTTTATTTAATGAAGCGAAATATTTTGTTGTCTTACAAATTTGTATATCGATCCTCCTACCGAATACTTACATACCATGTTAACGGTCAATCGAGATCATTTTATATTAATTATGAATATTCTTGTCGTGGCTTCCAAAAATTTCCTTATAACGAGCACCCAAATTTATTTCCGCGACCGTTCAATGTATACAGATATGGTATTGTCGGTCCTTAATACGCAGAGTGATCCCAAAGGTCTTATACAAACTTTAAGGGTAAGCAAGGCGTACAAAAACAATCCCGTTTCGCATAGGAACATGTGGTTGTAAATGCCACGTGGGATACTACAGGCACAGGAAGAAACAAAAAGAAAGGAATGCAGATAATACAACACATGTTTATTAGACATAACAGTTACAATTGTTTATCATAGTATTAAAGTAGGTGTAGATAGGCCTTTCCTGAAAGATGGATCGGCCGGGGAGGACACGTCAGTTGGTCACCACAGTCCCCTCACTTGTCCTCGCATAGGAACATGTGGCTGTAAACGCCAACGTGGGATATTACAGACATAAGAAGAAACGAAAAGAAAGGAGAATGCAGATAATACAACACATGTTTATTAGACATAACAATTACAATTGTTTATCATAGTATTAAAGTAGATGTAGATAGACCTTTCCTGTAAGATGGATCGGCCGGGGAGGACACGTCAGTTGGTCACCAAAGTCCCCTCACTTGTCCTCGCATAGGAACATGTAGCTGTAAACGCCAACGTGGGATACTA